>JAPEUT010000069.1:0-102971 GCA_027946375.1 Neodidymelliopsis sp. IMI 364377 | reverse complement strand
GTGGTGGATGGGGTTTCGGAGGCGTAGGGGGTGTAGCGGGGGAGGGTCAGGCGAGAGGCTTCGGTGTTGAGGGTGATGCGGATGTTTATGAATGTTTCGAGGGGGTAGAGCGGGCCGATGGAGGTCGAGGAGCGGTGGTGTGTGTAGAGGTCGAGGAGGTCGAGGATGGTTTCTGTCGCATGTCAGTCGAGTTCATGAATCAGTTCATAGGAATTGGAGCTCTCACCCATGACTTCTCCTCTACTTGTCCCCCACTTCGAATATCGGCACACGCCTCTATCCACCATTGCCTCTGCGTCTCTCCCATGTAACCGAGCCGCCAACTCCAGGCACGCAATGGCCATGGTCGGTGTACTCTGCTTGAGCGGGGCGAATGTTCTGTAGAGATCCACACTCAGATTCCACGCCGTCTTCGCTTCGTTATGCTGGTCAAACCTCAACGCCCGCGCGAGCTTGACCATAAGTTTCTGCGGATACCTGTTGCGGAAGTCGAACCCAGCGCTTTCTAGCATAAGGCGCTCGAGGCCAATGATGAGCTTTGAATGGCTCTCGAACCTCTACTCAGCATATTAGCCACCACCATCACCACCACCACCAACAGCACAAGAACACTCACCGGATCATCACTAGCCAAGCTCTCAGCAGCCCCAACCTTCAAATTCCAATTCGCACACAATATCTCCCTACTCTTCTTCAACGTATCCTCAATCTTGCACGCCGTGAATAGCGCCGCCGCACTCGCATCGGCCCAATTGTACTCATTATCGCCATGCAGCAGCCTAAACTTATGGTAGTACATGACGGCCGTGTTGAACGTCCTGATGGGCAGATTCAGCGCGCGCCGCACCTGGTCGATCCACGTCACGCCTTGCAGACGCACGGCGTCTTCTTTGGCGTCGTCCATGCGGATCGTGGACAGACATGTCTGGATGCGCGATTGGAGGATGTAAGGTTTGGCGATTTCAATGTAGGAGGGGTGAGGGCCGACGTGGGCCGAGTCGCGTGACGGAGGGGAGGCGGTGGTAGTGATAGTGGCAGTGGGCGCCATGGTGGAGGCGGGAGTGGTGTTGTAGTGCCAGGTCGTGTATGGATCTGGCGGACGTTGCTGCGAGTAGGGCCCCAGGCGGGGAAGCGGTCTGGGCGGCGAGTCTCCTATGGCTCAGCGAGTGGTACCAACAGAATCGCGGATATTCAATGTATAAGTTGCTGGTACAGAGAATAGTGTATTGGGTGTCGAGTGGAAGAGACTTGGGTTGGATTGCGCGGGTAGTCGCGTCCAAAAGTTGGGGCCATAGCTCCAAGTCGGCACTTGGCATCATCAGCCCTGTCTCAGTGGCACATGTCAGTCGCCCAAGTCAACGCCAGTCAGCTTCAAGATCGGGTATAACAGCCACGTAGTCACGTAATAACCTTGTTTGAACGTTGACGCTTTTTGCTTCGTGTCATTTACTACTCCTACCATTACCTCCTCACCCCCTAATCAATCCTCCACCATGCCCGCGTGCAGTACGCATACCTAGTCATGTCTCCATACCAGGACCCTAAATCGTCTCAAAGCCCTGCGCCCTCTCGAGGGTGACCAGGGTGTACAATCATTACATCTAAAGTGTGCAAGGACGAATAGACATTCTGTCCTGCTAGAAAGAATCAAGAGAAGCGGCGCCGATCCGGACTTCGGATGCAAATGCAGAAAAATCGCTAAAGTTGCGCGTCACGAAACAGACATGGCGTTTAAGCCGCTGTTCGCTTCTTGAATGTAAGAAGGCAGTCGTCCTGTCACGTGTTAGTGGATAAGTCGTCTTGTGTGTGGGGTAGTACAGCATACCATGGGGAAGATGGTGGCAAACACCTTGATCTCCTCGCTCAGGTCGGTAACCTTGTGGTTCCAGTCGAGCATCATACTCGCCTTGCCGATCATGAGCATCAGGTTGGCCTGCGCATATGTCTGGCCCAGGCAGTAATGCGGTCCGGTACCGAACACGAGCCAGTTCTTGGTCTGCTGATCCGCATCACCCGAGATCCATCGCTCCGGCTCGTACGAGTCGGGGTTGGGGTAGGCCTCGGCGTCGTGCAGCGCCATGTAGGTCGTGGGGATGACCATGGAGCCCTTGGGAACGGTGTATTCGGGAGTCAGGGGGAAGTCCTTCTTGGCGAGGTAAGGAACCATGATTACGGGAGGGCGGTAGCGGAGGACCTCCTTGACAACCGCACGGGTCCAGGGCAGCTTCTCGAGCGCGTCGAGCGAGATTTCAGCGTGGATATCACCGTTGCGGGCCTCAATGTTCTCCTGGCGGACCTTGTCGAGGTACTCGGGACGGTCGGCCATGATCTGGAAGAGCCATGTGGCAGCCGATGAGGTAGCGTCCTGGGAGGCGAAGAGGAAGGTGAAGAGAGTCATGGAGATTTCGAGATCGGTGAACCAGCGGATGAGCATGGCGGGCTTCTCCGAGTCGTCGACCTTCTCGCCCTTTTCAATCCTTTTGCGGTAGTTCTCCGACTCAATCATGTTGGCAACCCAGAAGTCGAGAATGCACTCCTTCTTGCCGCCAGCCGCCATGCGGACCTTTGCCTTTGCGGCGCACTTGGAGAACTCGTCGAGGACCATGTCGGCGCACTTCTTGCCGTACCAGCTCTTGGTGAAGGGCAGGATGATGGGGAAGTTGACGAGCTCGAGCGCAGCGGTGATGAGGTAGTAGTCGTCGGCAATCTTCTTGACAGCCTCCTCAGAGCAGTAGTGGCCAACAAAGGTCCTGCAGCTGATGGCGGTGATCAACAGACGGAACTCCTGCATAAAGGGAATGTGCTCGCCCTTGTTCTCCACCTGCGAGAGGTTGACGAAGCGCTCGTAGTACTCGTTGTAGATCTCCTCCTGGCCGGGCAGGTACTGCTCGAGCGCCTGGCGGGTGAAGAGGCCGTTGAGGCCCTTGCGGTAGTCGACGTGGGCGCGGCCGTCGAGGAAGACCCAGTTCTCCGGGCGCAGGAGCTTGTAGGCGGCATCGACGACGCAGGGCTTGACGAACGTGGGCGAGTTGAAGATCTTGCGGGCCATGTCGCGGGTCGAGGCGATAACTACGAACCTAGTAGGCATCTGTCAGCATGCGCGTAGAGGAGACACGCGACCACCGCTCAGCGGCGCAACCAATCTCGGGGGAGCCGTACTTGTGGAAGACGGAAACGCAGCTCAGCGCGCCAGACGACCATTTTGCGTGGTACTTTGTGAAGCTGGGGTTGACCGAGTCGAGGAACGGTCCCATAAAAGGCGTCTTCATCGCAGGCCCAACAATCGAGCCCTTTTGCCAAATGTACATGACTACACACGCGATTAGCACGATGCCATGAACTTTTTTTTTTGGTTGCGCCAGCACTTACACTGATCATAGATGACCGCCGCAACCAGCAGCGTAAGCGCCGCCTTCCAAAAGGTAAACCCATTGAAGACGGTAGAAACAAGTCCCGCCGTATCGAACTGCGTGAGCATATGAGCAACCTTCGCGTCTGCCGTAGGCGAGACAAAACTCGCGTTGACGGCCATGATTGCTAATCTCTGCGCTGCCGTGCGCTTGCGCAACAATAAAAAAAAAAGACAAAGGTTGTCTGACGAGGCGGAACAGAAAACGATCAGAGGGTATCGTCAACAAAGAACAAATGTCAAAGGTCGGATCTCTCCAGTCTTTAATTGCCTCTTGGCAGCCGACCGTGGCCACCTGCATCCTTCATCACTGCTCCTTTTCGCCAGCCCTGCACGCTACACTAGTCCCCTTTTCGCCTAGTCGCCGATGCTGATTTTCGGCGCTCGGCTTCCCATCGTATCCGCCGTGCGAGGGGCATCGTTGCGACCGGCGATGATGGGCGCGCCTCATACAAGCAACCCTGACTTTACTTACTGTTCTCGTCTGATCATCAATCAAACAATCAACAGTCCCCAGCCAAAATAAATAAATAAAAAGCAGGTAACAACATCAATGTCAGCACAATGGAACCCTACCACCCTCCTCTCAGATTTTTCATTCCTGACGTCCATCATCTCGCGGCACCTCACACACCCGCCGCGCGCTTCTCAGGCACAAAACCACCATGATTGGCTGAGCTGGCTTCGTGCGAGCATCTTTGCCTGGCCTGACCTGACCGGCAGGGACGTGACCGGCACGACGCGCGACCGGAGGGAAACTCGACCATGATAAAATTGCGCCTTTGTCGTGTCACATCCTCCAGTGTGTCACATCTTCTCCACAAATGAGATTGCGCTCGCAACATGATCGTACGTGATGTGACGGATTATTCAGCATGGTACCGCCTGTAGTGGTAATGTCGTACACGGTGTTTTGTTATTGGTTGAGGGGTAAAAAGGGATCACGCTATACGCGTAATGAGAGCGAGATACGCGGCAATGTCTTTGCAGGTGCTTGCAGCCTTGCTCTCTACTATGTACAATGATGAATGTTGTCTAAGGAAGCTTGCGCTGCTATAGGTTGAAATACGTTGTAAGAATAGTGTAACAAATCAACCTCGTCGCTTCTTCAAGAAGCCTGCCCAATCCGTCCGGTCGCCCCGCACGTCAACACCCACAACCCCGTCCCCCTCACTCCACCCCTCCCACTTCTCCAAACCAAACAAGTGCCTCATTGTCGGTCGTCCGTGCGGGCAACTCCATGGCTTGTCCATACTGCCCATGTGCCGCACAATGCTCTCCATCTGTGCCTTCTGCAGCGTCTTGCCAATCATTACCGAGCTTCTGCATGCGCGACTAGCCAACAGCTTCCGCACTTTGCTTGGTCTGGGAATGTACAGTGATGTCGACGTCGAAGATGAAGGCGGATTGTCCATAACAAGCGCAAGAAGCTCCTCGAGATCCGTGGGTGTGAACGTTACTTCCTTGGACATGGGGAGGCTGGTGAGCTTTACACGGCGTTCTTCATCGATCGTATCCATCTCCACCACAAAGCCATTTGCAGATAGAGCGTGCTCGTTGGCAAAGATGATCTCTTCTTCCACGGCGGTGAGCTCGAGAGGATGTGGGTGTACGAGGCGTTGAGAGACGAGCGTGGTCGTTGCGGAAAGACGTTCGAAATTGTACTTCTCGTCTGAGGCATGCTGGTCGATGATGAACAGGTCCGAGGTAGGTGATGTCGAGCTTGGAGGCCGAACTGCAATGATGAACCCTAGGTTAAACTGACCGATGATACGCATATTGTTGAAGTCTTGCTTGGTCACTGTAAGACTCAGGCGTTCCTCTGGATCCTCCTTGCTCAACTGTGTGCTTGTAGGTAACGCGACTGCTGCATTTGTTCTTGTTTCCGCAGCGTCGAGAGCTGACTGAATACGCTTCAGATCCCGCGCGACTGAAGCTACTTTCGTCTCAACGACACGTTCAAGATGTATAGTCGAGTGCTTGTTATGTGACACCTTGAAGAGCTTATTGGCACGCTTCAGATTCATCTCTGTTGGGCGAGCAGCTGCCTCTTCGGCTTCGGCGATCAGTTGCGCGATTCTTGCCTCTTCTCGAACCTTCTTGTCTTCTTCGTCGACATACTCCTCGTCAGACCCTTCCACCTCCTGAGCATCAGGCATGGGCAGATCACTGTCCAGTGGCTCTGCTACAACCGGTTCAGATGGCGGCAGAGCGCTTGACGATTCCATGATATCATCGGTGCGAGGCTCTTCAAACGCTTTCAACACAGCGCGCATTGGTCGCGACGGCGTGCGCGCTGCTACCGGCAAGCTACTGTCCTGTTCTTCATCGTCTTCATCGTCACTGCCCTCTACTTGCGTACCGGGTGCGGCGAAACCACGAAGACTCTTCGTGAACAACGAAACCTTCGGATTCTGATTTAACGGTGTGCCAGTCAAAGAAAATTTCGGTGTATGAATTCGTGCTCGTTTGGCGGACCGTGACTCGCTGCCACTTCCTATGGTGGTAGTCGTCGTGGTATCGCCAACGGTGATTGTCGCTTGCTGTATGGGTGTACGCATAGGGCGCATGCGATCGAAAGCGTTCTGAATACTACTCTGTGATAACGTTTTGTGTGGTGTTTGCTTGATGGCTGGGATGGGCTCCTCGTCATCGGCATCTAGCGGAGTAGGGCCTGGCGATCTGGGTGACCGCTCACGCTCGACTTGTCGAGCATGCACGGATGCTATACGGGCGTTGAAGTCTTGCACAGCCTTGGAGGGCGGTTCGAAGCCAGCTGGGACCGTGGAATCTGGCTCTTCTGGTTCAAAGAGTGGTGATACAGACCTCTGAGGAGGCAAGGTCACTCCAGGCTGTATCTCCGGCGTTGGACTTCGGTGCCTCACATTCAGATGGGATACCCGCTCCTCTATGACCTTATCATTGGGTGGCGAACTGCTTCTCTTTCGTCTAGGCGGCTTCCTTACTACTCGGTCTTCTGCATCGCGCTCTGCGAACCTCTCAATCAAACTCGCCTTGACAAAGCCTGGGAGGCCGTCATTCGGTAATTCAGCGTTCGCTGGTATGCTGGATCGCTTTTGGACTTCTCGCCGCGCTTCAGCTGCATTCTCGACATCGTTACGGTCATCTGCTGTGACTGACATTGTGCTGCCTCGAGATTGCATCGTGGGTGGTTTGAAAGTCGATTGTTGCTTCCCAAGAAGCTGACCTTGAGGAACGCTCTGATCGTGACTCGCGAAGAGCTCTGCTAGTGATTCTTTCAGACTTTCCAGGAGCGCCGTCTGGTCGTGCAACATGATTGTTCGCTTATCTGGACTCACGTTGACGTCGTATGCCTCAGTGTCGAGTTGTATATCGGCAAAGATGAAAGGCGACTGTGTGATATTGTAGGACTTGTACACCTCATTAAAAGCCTTCGCTAACTGAGGTAAGTTGCAGGGCCGCGAATTGACAAAAAACATTTGCCGATCTGGGGTCTGCCGCCCTTCGCCAACCACAGGTCGCGAGATGTGTCCAACAATCCTGACCTTACGCGAGCCTGTGTCATCCTGTGTGCTCCATGACTTTGCAGTTTGCGTAGCACCTTGTCGATTGGAGGGGTCCATCTGGAAGTCGAGATCGAGAGGGATGAGAGTGGCAATGGCCTTTGCTCCGTATACGTTAGAGATGTTGCCCCTTGTGCTTGGATTGGCGTTTGTCGAGAAAGCAATCGTCTTCTTGCCTTTGGGCATCAAGTTGCTCACATTGAACTTGACGTCCACGCTAATGCATGCATATGCGTTTAACAGTGACAGAACCTTGTTGTACTCTCTTTTAATGTTTTTCTCCAGCTCCTTCCGGCGCACGGGTAGGTTATAGAAGAGCGTCTCCACTACTACTGTTGTACCTTGCTTAGCCGCCACAACTGATGTCCCTTTGAGCTTCCCCGACTGCTCAAAGTCAAGCTTCGTGCCTTTGGGTCCATCGCTAGCCCGAGCGGTGACTATGTGAAACTTGGAGAGAGCGCATAGCGAGGACAGAGCTTCACCGCGGAAGCCGAAGGTCCGTAGAGAAGAGAGGTCGTCGTATGTGGAGAGCTTGGAGGTGTAGTGCTTGAGGGCTATCGTATCGTAGTCGGCGGGCGCAATACCGCCACCATTGTCTTGTACTTCGATGGCGTCCAGACCATTGTTCTTAAATCGAACCTCTACGTTCATCAGTCAGCCGCCTATCAGCCTTCAATTCGTGGCGAAGATCCATACCGATTGAGGTGGCGCCTGCATCGATACTGTTCTCGACAAGCTCCTTGCAGACGGACTGCAAATCAACAATGACCTGCCCGGACTGGATCTGGTGGACTGAACGCCCCTCAATGGGCTTGATGGTGGCCATATCAACCCATGGTGTGGATGCACAGAAAGAAGTGCAATGACCTCACGCGAAGGCGCGCCTGCCTGCGACGCGTCGTGTGGGGCCAATCGAATGTCTGCGCTAGAGATTTCTTGGAGCTGCTTCACCCCACACTACATTCACTACAACAAGCTTCTTACACATCCAAAATCGACCGACCAGGATGGCTGACTTTGAAGTTACTGTTGGACGTGGGATGGAGGCCTTGCAGGCCGAGTCATCGCACGAGCAACAGCAGTAAGTTACTCTAAACTGGATTCGAGCTCGTCTGAGACCTTTCTAGAAATACAGCCAAGACTATGATGGACGGTGGAACACGGAAGCTCTGTCGTGATGCCATGTACAGCGCCAGATCAGACTGCTTTAGCATTAGTACTCTGATGTACAAAAAGCTTCCCAAGGAACTACGAGATGTAGTGTATAGCTATCTCTGCCTCGAGGATCGGCGGATACCAGTCGGTCCATATTATCACTTTCGGAAGTACGAGCCATTCCAAGATGACAAGGGCACTGATGACCCAGTGGCCATCGAAAACGACACCAAAGGCGAACTAGAAGAGCAGTACTTCGAGAGATGGCTATCATCGCACGAGGTCGCACAGACTATACTACCAGATGGCCGTATCAGGACTGATCACGACATCTACCCACCCTCTGATTTCGTCATGCCAGAGAGTCATATTTTCCAGCCAAGCTACATGGGTAAAGATGTTGTCCTTGAAGCGCTAGCGACATACTACAAGGGCAATAGCTTCTCAGTATGCAACGTCAAGCGCGGCCTTGAGTATCTGTTCACACATGGGCTACCAGCTTCCGAGGGACCAGCTATTAGCTTTGCTCCTATCGACCACATTTGTGACCTGCAAATACGTCTCAAGTGCGAGCACCTCGATACTGAGCTTTACACCTTAGCTACGGAAAGTGAGAACCGACTCGCACATTTCGCTCGTGAGGAGCTTTTCTTACGGCATACGATAGAGTCGTTAGCAGGATTTCGATCTAGGATACAGTCATTGACTCAGCGTGAGCTCAGCGTGGAGATCGTTCTCATGACAGATCTGCCAAGCTGCACAGGTAACCACGAAGAGTATGTGCAAGTTCGTACGATGAATCTCTTGCAAACAACTCGAGGTCTTGTCTACGAGCTAATGTATGACCTTGAGCACGCTACTGTCAGAGTCACGCACCAAGACGATAACCTGATGGCATTCCCGAGGAATTACACCAGGCTGTTCCACTTGACTAAAGATCAGTGGACCCGAGTGAGTGCACTCTCATGACACCCTGGCATCTCAAGTTATTGAATCTAATAAATCTAGGGAAATACTGGACAGCACGATAATCACGATTGGAAGCGCGACTTCTGGGTCATACCTGTTGAAGACGAAGACGTTAGCCGGAAACAGGTGCACGAACATGGCGGATATCTTGTCAACGATGTACCATCTTACCTCCGCGAGAGATGGGGCATTGCCAACACAGTACACGGAAAACCCAGCAGCTCGCTTACTGGCGATGATGAGTACCAGCATCTTGAATCGCCCTACCATCCAGAAGCAGCCAAGAAGATGATCGAGAAATTATTACAGGAGGAATCGAAAAGCACTGAAGACAAGGCACAGCATCGGGCTCAGTTCTATGTCTCTGTTCCTCTGCCCAATAGGAACGCCGCCGTTGCTTCAAACGACTCACGTAGCTGAGGTACTATATCGATCATCAGACACATCCGTTGCATTAATCCTTGCAGGATCGCATCGAGCTTATGTTGAGCCGCCACCTTCAGATTATGACAACCCCTGTTCTAGCTGTGTGTCGGGTAGTATCATGCAGCCTTGTTTCAGTGTTGGACCCCCAGAAACATAATGAGGACGATTATGCTGAAGCCACGGCATATGGCTTTCGAGTCGCCAGCTGTAACTCGGTATGTTCACTGACTGCGATGTTCGCAAGTTATGCTTTCTTTGGGGATAACCTTAGCTTACATAGATTGGAGCATTATTATGGCGGTTGAGAACTAACTAAGATCCATTCAGTGGCTGTTCATAACTTTTTCTATCAACGGTCGTTATCAGCGTCCCATTTGCTTCGAAGATGTTCGTCATGGCATCAATCCTTAGATGAAATCCATCTGGACTGGTCATTTTCGTTCCAATCTCCACTCCAGATCTAGTCTGTACGATCCGCGAATACCAATCTAGCTTATTCTCCCAGACGTTTGGCGGAGTAACGGTGAGTGTAACATCCTCATAGCCGTTTAGGACAGTACCCTCGTTATCAGAGTGGTCGGTGTAGTTGACTGCAACACGATTGAAACGTGGCTCGCCGAAGAATTGAACTTCGGCATGTCCGGAGACCTTGCCGTTGAGAGTGTAGTTGCCAGGTGCTAATTGGAGTGGAGACTGGGGTAATGACCCAGGAGTAAATGGCATCGCCCACGGAATGTAGTCCGGTACTTCAAACACCTCTTTCGGCGATACTGGCACTCGATCTCTCAGCCTTGCCAACATGACGCGATACTCCCTGCCACCCTGTGCCGTCGACTTCGGACACACCAGCGGATTCGCTCCACCACAATCTGGCGCACTGACAATGGCCTGCCAGTACACGATTTGCATGCCATCTTGCGAGAAGGCCGGATCAGCGCGCCCGTTCCAGCTAGGATCATTTACCGCATCGTCCTTGCCGTCCCCTTCACTGTTAAGCTGCTGTCCAAAATACTCCCCTCGATCTCCATAGCGATCAACAAGAATTGGCTGGAAGAACCTCCTATGTCCGTTGTTCCTCGTACTTGCTGCCGCCGTAACAGCAACCATATCGATCAACGGCGGGATGCCTCTCATGCCAGCCATCCACATTTGTCTGTCGCTACCTCTCGTATCCATGGTCACGAACCACGCATCGTCCGCCGCAAATGCAATAGGATCTGCGTACTCGGGATGGCTTGTCAATCGTCGTACGACTCCGGTGTGGACATGCACAGCATAGAGATCAATATTGGTTGATTCAGACGGATAACCAATGTATGTTATTTCGTCTCCTGAGCCGCTGAAACCACGGAGTTCGCCAATTGTGATAGCGTCGGAGTGGAAGGTAAGATGTGTGCCGTTCGTACTGAGCGGTGTGGATCGTGTAGGATCCACAAGGATGTTGACCTTAGTGAGGTCGTATCTAGGAGCTTTGGACCCGGAGTCGGCTGGTTCAAGATTGAACGAGAGGCATCCGAAATAGGCGAATTGTCCGCCTTGTGTGAAGGAGCTCCAGCCAATGTGGATGTCATCAGGATGGACACGTAGCTCGCGAGGAATGCTGTCAGTGCCCGGCCAATTGATTGGGTATATATGAAGACGATCTGGTCTGCAAGAGTCGCTGCTCAATTGCTCACCACCACAATCGAGAATGTTGCGACCCCAGATAGCTTTGGTGCCGCTGCGGAAGACATGCGGATATGATCTGTCTGGGTGTAAGTTCTGAGCATTCTCGGCCGGCACACCACAAGTAACACATTTCCACGGATCTCCGTTGCTGAAGGTAGTTCCATCCGCTTTGATAAAGATCAACTGGTCGCCAGTATAGACACTCGCTGGATCCGGGGACGTTGGAGCGCCTACAAATTCGACATTCGCAAGTACATGCTTTCCATCCGGGGTGAAATCTCCAGCCTGAAATTTCTGGTTGCTTAAATCTTGCGCGATGCAGCCTGTTCTTCGCGGATTCAATTTAACTGTGCATGATCCTGACTTGCGGTTTGGAGAAACTGGTGGTAAAGGAAGTTCTGTAATCTCGATTGACTCTGGTTTTGGCGGAAGAGGGATCTTGTCCTCAACTTTTCCCCACAGGTAGGAGGAGCTCGCGATATCTGTTTCTTGTAGGAGGAATCCGTGATTCCTGGGGATGGTGACCAAAGCTACAGCTTGAGTGGCTAAGGCAATAGTCAGAAGCTGCATGTTCATGCGCCGTATTGCCATCATCCAGTAGTTTGTACTGAACCAGATTTGATCGCCACTATGTTGTTATGTCGCTCTCAAATCGATTGGTGGGTCGACAGCGACGCAGACATGCAATCTCGAGTTAGGTGCTTTATTGTGTCGACAAAAGTTTCTTTGAAAGGCAGCATATCGTGGTATAATGTCTACACAACAAACAATGTCGGAAGACTTAATGTTAAATCTGGGCGAGGGATGCTATAGCACTTACGCCGTATAGCGGTCGCACCGTATACGTACCGTATAGCGTATTCATTAGATCCATCAATTGCGCAGACCCTTGGCAGGGTCCCAAAGTTTCCGCGTGATGTAAAGGCTTGCTGGATTTACGTACCCACATGCTGAATAATGCGATTCAGCACGTGCATTTCGTGCTCTGTGCAACACTTTTTGATGTACGGACGCTCGAAGTTGTGGTACGTCATATACAGTGCATATGCTGCGGAAAACTTTGGCAACGCCACACCGCCGTCACCGTAATTGCTTTGTGTACACCAGCCAAGAATTTGAGACATCCGTTTGCATAGGACAGTGATACAGCTAAGAGTTGTATTGCCTGTGTCGCCGCGCCGTATATACAGGTTACTCGCATTGGTACGACGACGCATCTGCGGGATCACCGCTTTTATATACTGATAACAGCGGATACAAGCACAACTCCTGTTTCCATACCGTTCCGTTGACCGTACGATCCGCACTCAACGTCTGCGGAGCCTCGCCACCTTCTACCCAAGAGATCAGTGCAGCCAGGGGATCAGTAGGTGCAGCACCAGGACCTCCTTTGCAGTGATCTACTCCTGGAGCCGAGTAGAAGCGATAAAAGTCGGTCGTGTTTGTGACGATATCGGCGACGCGTTCCCAGTAATTGGTTGTGCCATTGAAAGGAATTAGCTGATCAGCCATACCATGCCACGTTATCATTTTCCCTCCCGAGCTCTTGAATTCGGAGAGGTCGGGATCGCTAGTGTCAATTACGGATGTGTATTGCTGCACCGATGCGTGGAAAGCTGCATCCCATTGAGCTTGAGTGTATGTAAAGGGATCGAACTCGGGATTTTTCTGGATGAACAGTCGGTGCCAGTCTGTTGTGATCAAGAACGGCGACCCTGTGCAATTACTGCCATCTGTATTGCAGGAAGTGCCTGCAACCCCACTCAACGGGGCTCCTGGTGAGATTCCTGGCCACTGTGTCTTTCCTTCCTCGTTCTGAGCTCCCGTCCAGGTAGCCTGCACAATTGTCGCAGCTTCCTTCGAGATTGTACCTGTCACGTTACCGCAGGCATATGGTTGACCGATGACAGAAGAGGGATCGAAGTCGCACAAGCCTGGCAGACCGATGACCCCGTCTCTAAGCCCATCGAGTTCGTCGCATACGTTTATAGCGGCGGCAGTGACGAAGTCTGATTCACACTGGCTTGGAAAGTACCCCATTTGGTGCATTTTCCACTGTGGCCAGAACATAGCGGTAATGAACTTAGCCCAGTTGATCGCTGGCGCCATAGCCAATATACCGTCGTAAGCATCCGGATAACGCTGGGCCATCATGAGGCCCTGTCGACCTCCAGTGGAGCAGCCCACCCAGTAAGACTTGTCAATATGCTTGCCGTAATAGGCTTCGGTGAGTTGCTTCCCAATAACTGTCATATCGTTGAGTGTTACAGAAGCGAAGTTCTGAAGAGCATATAGATTCACGTTGCCTGGACTCAACATCGCCCAGGAGTCGGCTGTTTGAGCCAGAGCATCATGGCCTCCATCTGTTGAGACAGCAGCATAACCCTGTGAAATAGCTGGGAGCATTTCTGACGGAAAGCCTGTAGCCCAACCACCCCCTCCTACTCCTTGGAACCGACCATTCCAGGTGTCTGGAAGCGCAAGCCAGACTTTGATTAGATCATTTTGACCTGGATGAGTGTAGGTAATTGTGATGTTACAGAATCCAATAGTCGAAACTTCCAGTGTTGACTCAAAAGCATCAACAGTGAGGATCGATGCCCCGAAAAGAGTTGGTGATGGCAGTACACTAGCTGTACAATTCGATGTGGCTGGCTCAATGACCGCTGAAAGAATCGGAGATGGAAGGAGCAACAACAACCGACTCTTGAAAATCATAACTGCTAGATCGTACACGAGGAAGACGATGCCGTGGAGAGAGACTGTGCTCAGCGGGGTCACTCTTATATATGGTGCCGGATGAAAAGCGGGCGCTGGCCGTGATGTCCAACGGACTGCAGGATATCAATCTAACCAGAGCGCAAAACCGCTTGGAGATAACCCGAATGGGCTCCATTATCCGTCTTGTGACTTCGCCGAGCAAATCTCGTGTTGGTGAGCCAGTAGCCGAGAACAGAGGTGATCCTTAAGTGGATAGCTAAGGTACCGGTGAGTGTGATGTGTACGATATGAGGATCATGCATGTGTCAGCCTCGCTCTCGCCCGCATTTGCTTGCCGCATCTGTACCCCGCGATCTTTTTGGCACCTCCAAGTCGCTCGCTTTCGAGCTTACCGGTTAATATTGTCCTGGAGTGCGACCTGCAGCGTGCCCGCTTTGCAGCTACATGTATGTCAGACTTGCCGAGATGGTTCTTCTTAACACAGGAAATACAATGGTGAGCAGTTTTGCGAGATTTTGAGACTTTGGTACACTTGGCAGGCAATGACGAATCCCATCTAGCGCATTGGTTCGCAATTCTGAGATGAGCAGTTTCTCTTCTATTCCGCGAATCGTGTAAAAATTTGTGTAGTACAAAGATGGGTATATTCACAGTGGGACTTCGAAATCGTTCAGATCTGGCATCTGCATGTCGTCGCCGGCTTCCATAAGGTTCATCAAGTATCGTGAGCCGGAAAACCAGTCTTGTATCGAATTTTGGGGCCCAACATTTGGCAAATAATCCTCGCCGACAATTTGAAGCCCGTGTGCATTGGCTGTTTCGTGCACATTCGCAAACGAATCCATTGCAGTGGATAAGTGTGGTGCATATCCTGTCATTGGCCAGGCTGAATTAGGCATGAGTCCCAAGGCACTCAGATAAGGATCGAATTGTGTCATAGCGTTGAGGTCTAGTTGAGCCCCGCCTGCCGTGGTATAGAAGTTGTCAGGCGATGGCTGAGACATTCTTTGTGGTTGGCCCCTGGTATCGTTTTTCTTCGCCTGGATGTAAAGCTTAGCGACTTGGAGGAAGAGATGACACATTTTGTAAAGCTTGTCGGCGCCCTCGGATACTGTGCGGCAAGATTCGAGACTAGCAACAAACTGTGAGAGCGAGTTAAAGTCTCCAGTGTCTGAATTTTGTATCACATTACAAAAGACGACGATGAACCTAAGCCAATGTTAGCAGGCTCCACGTGAAGGCTGTGAGAACACTTTACGGTGTGAAGGGTGCCTATGGATATGGTTAGCTTTTCCGGCCTGCAAAACCTATCACGTGAATTCCCACCTGTAGTATTGACCAATGGATATAGCCTGACCAAAGCTCTTCGTTCCCCTTGTGATTGAATTGAGCGTTACATCTCTGGTGTGCAACAAGCGCTGCTCTTGAGTATTCTAGACATTCCTGACTGAATGTGACATTGTCACAGCTGACGGCACGTTGAATGAGCGCACATGTCGAGTAATGCATGACGACATCGGTATGGAAGAGCACATCTTCCACCCGATCAAAGGAGCCTAAATTGATTAGCTGGAGACACCACTAGATTTACAGATAGTCATGCCTTGAATGTATTGGTCTGGCGGCAGGGACGTCCCCAAAGATTGCGGTACAAAACGTTTACGCTTAGATGGCAACTCCGTGTCGTTCGGACTTGCCATTGCCACTTTTCTCCGCTTTGCCAGATCCTCTGCTGGATTGAAAGAAGTGAAGTCCAAGAGGCTTGTTTCTCCGCGCTCATACCAAGCCTGATTCATGGCATTGACAAGCTCGATAGCTGTGCGAGTACGTTCTTCTGGTGATCTAAGAAAAGCGGCGGGACTGAAAAGCTTCTCGTACGTCTGCCCTTGCACTTTTGCCACTTTGGTCCAGTAAGAGATTATTTGGCTCGGTTTTATAGTTCTCTCGTCCTGCGTAGGCGTCGGGGTGAACGCAGGCAGAGATATATCCCAATCCTGGATAACACTTGCGCGACCTAAACGCAGCGAAAGTTGCTTGTCGAACATGTAAATCAACCAGAAGAGATGGACCTTGGAGTTTCGCTCCTCTTCTTCGTCATTCTGGAAAGTCTGGAAACGATGGTAGCCTAAATTTTGGCTTATACCAGCAGCCATAGCAGTCAGTACCCATGCAAGTGATGGTTTACACATCTCGATAGCACAGGCAGCCCCAAGGCTCAGTGCCATAACATTTTCATAGCTAGCCGGTATGAAGAGGTCGAGTTGGCTGATGGCTACTTCCATGTGGTATTTGCCTGTAGAGAAAGAGAATTAGCAGACATGTCACAAAGGTCAAAAGGTGCGATACATACACATCGTGGCGTACCTAATGTATTTTAGATCTTTGCCTGTTGCAAGAGACGGGAACGGGACACTTACCTTCGCAGCAACTCGGAGCTCATGGTTCCCCAAGGCATAACAGAAAACTCCGTGCACAGATTGTATCCTACACCATAGGCTAGGATCCGGCGTGGAGATTCACAATGTCCTGGGTCATGAAAGGCGTTTTCAAATATCTCGAACAAGTTGCGCATCTTGAGGAAGGGGAAGATGATTGCAAATGCCATTGTCGGGTTT
Organism: Neodidymelliopsis sp. IMI 364377; assembly: GCA_027946375.1. Taxonomy (NCBI): domain Eukaryota; kingdom Fungi; phylum Ascomycota; class Dothideomycetes; order Pleosporales; family Didymellaceae; genus Neodidymelliopsis; species Neodidymelliopsis sp. IMI 364377. The sequence goes on along the minus strand of JAPEUT010000069.1, from coordinate 86,463 downwards.
TCTAGCAAGATCAGCGTTTGTGCAGCATTTTTCTGAAAGTTGAAATTTTACTCAAGGCCCTTTCGAGCATATCTCTTACTGCAGACCACGGCGGACGTTCGAGCTTCCCAGGGTCAACATCTGCCAGAGCTCGGTTGATAAGAGGATGAACAGTGGTAGTCGTAGACACGCTGACATGTCCTTGTCGTGTGACTAACTCTTCCAAAGCGCTCAGCGCAGATTTTATCTCCTCGTTCTGGCCAATCGACGGATTACTGCCAACAACCTTGGTGAGAAGCTCGCGAGCATAGCCAGACTGCCTGTTGATAGCTGTTTCGCCTTCGAAAGGTGCTGGCGTGGTTGCTTCCGTCGGCATCGTTGGGCTCTTGCGAGAACCTACTCGGCTTCCTAAACGACTGGGTCCTGACTGACTACTTCGCTCAACCGATTCTCTCTGAACATCCAGATCACCCAGTTTAGAGGCAAGATTTGCCAATACATTCTCGATACCCGACAGCCGGTCTTCGATGCGATCAATTTTTCTCTCACTGCAGAATGTTAATGCCCCAGGTTTCTACTATGATAGCAGTAGTTCTTGCCTGTACTGCATAGCATCCGCAGATTAATAGACCAAGGTAAAAAGAAACTTACTACTCTTCAGAAATGTGAACTCGCTGTCTGACCGTCTTCTGTACAGGCGCGATGGTAACGCATGCTTTCACGGTCAGCAGCCTCCCGGCAATGAATACACCGACCAGACAGGTTGGTTAGGAGAAGGGGACATGGGAAGAACCTAGAGTCCTCTCCCTGGTTTGTGAGGATAACTATGAACATGTGCAGTGGTTCTTGGTAGTCGAACTTGCATAAATTCACGCTTCGGACAATTGTTCCCGTTGATCTCGACGTATTCTCAATTCAGCGAAGGACTAACTTACTTGATTTGCTGGCTTTACAATTTGAGCAAGGTACCGCTCGGTCGCAACGTATTTTCCTCGTACGGCATGAATCACACTGAAAAGTCTGTGAGTACGTGATACAACTGGGAGCTAGTGCTTGACCCTACCGCTCGCTTGGTACTAAGCCCATCCAGATCCATTTCATCGCTCATAGTGAGTAATTTGGCGAGCCGATCGCACGGCACGCAAAGGTGTGCAAAGGTGGCTGGTCGGTGAAGGATTGCTCGGCACGGACATCTAAGCAGCCGAAGACCCGGTGTTGCAACACGACACTGTTAGGCTCTTCACAACGTCTGCGAATACCACTGAAGTCTGTTCGAAACACGAGTAAAAGGGTCCCGCTTATGACAGTTGAAATGTCAATACTGCGGCACATAGGCAGCCATTACCTAGCGTAAAATTGACTGCTTATGCTTCGACGCGCACGAACAACAGCGCTAGGCGTAAAGTCAATTACGTCATCACGTGTGACAAAACATCCTTCATCGCGAACATGAACATAGTAATCAGTTTGCTGAAGTAATTTCTAACTTTGGTAAGGGACTGGTACTGCTAAACAAACACGTCTATCGGATTGATGAATTACATGGCTACCACGTGCATTAGTTGCTCCGCCCCCCAGTCTTCCGCTCGCATCCCCGCATCGATCGCAGCTCAAGACCAAAAGGATGCCTCATGATCTTGGCGAATGCTGCGCGCGGGCGGAAGTCAGGCAAGCAGCTGTTCGTTCGGCGCGCGCGGCGCCCGTGTAGCTCGCGTAGCGGTTGTCATCACCATCTGCCTCAACTCACATACACCTACAATAAGATGCCTTGACACTGAGTTGAAGAGCCTCGGCACACTCGACCATAATGGCAACTGTTCCAACGGAGGAGAAGACTGAGCGGTCGCGCGGAAGTGACGACGAAACGACAAGTGCAAGTTCCATCGATGACGACGCTAAGCCTGATGAGGCCAGAGGAGGAATGGGACCGTATCTGGTAGGTCCACGAACTGTGAAAGCTGTACCTCTTCTAATACCGTGATAGCGTGTGTTCAAATACGCAGACAGGACAAGCTGGATTCTCAACACGACAGCGTTCATCGCTGCCATCGCTGCCGGTACTTTACTACCACTCATGGACCTAGTGTTTGGCAAGTTTGTCACTGCTTTCAACGGGTTTGCTGTAGGCGCAATTGGACCAGCCGAGTACCGTAGTCAAGTGAACAAGTATACGTACGTGATTTGGCGTTGCAGTACTCAAAGACTGTTACTGATTCCACCACCAGTCTATACTTCCTGTATCTGTTCGTGGCCAAGTTTGCCCTTGTCTACATCCATTCGGTAAGTAAGCATGGGCTTTGAATACCTCGGATGCTGATAGCGGCAGGTACTTATCTCTGTCGCGGCTATTCGGACGACTAAAGCATTGCGTATCGATTTCATCAAGCATATCCTACGTCAAAACATTGCCTACTTCGACTCGGACGCAGCAGCCTCTGTAACAGTCCAAGCCACGACCAATGGCAACAACGTTAACAACGGCATATCAGAAAAGCTCACTCTCACTATTCAGGGTGTATCGACCTTCGTATCTGCGTTCATCGTCGCTTTTGTTGTACAGTGGAAGCTAACCTTGATCACTTTGAGCATTGTTCCTACCATCTTGATCGTTACAGGTATTTGCATAGGCATCGACACCAAGAACGAGGCGCAGTTACTTCCAATATACTCTAGGGCTGGACTTATCGCAGAAGAAGTATTCTCTACTGTTCGAACTGTCCACTCTTTCTGGCTCAATCCGCTGCTATCTAACAAATACGACAAACTTCTCGGCGATGCCATGAAAGTTGGCTTGAAAAAATCCCCGAACTATGCAGTACTCTTTTCAGGAGAATTTTTCTGTGTATACTGTGGTTATGGTCTAGCATTCTGGCAGGGTATCCGCAGATATCAGAGCGGAGAAATCAGCCAGGCTGGCGATGTGTAGGTTGCGTCAAACTCGCCATGGGAGCTTTGCTGATAGTCTCTTAGCTTCACTGTTATTCTTGCTGTGATCGTTGCTGCAACGGCCATGACACAGATTGCGCCTCAAATACTTGCCTTTACCAAAGCCTCTTCTTCAGCAGAGGAAATCTTTAGAACCATCGATCGGAAATCTGAGATTGATCCATTCAACGAAGAAGGGAAAACCCCCACATCGTGCAACGGTGAAGTCAAGATTGAGGGCATCAGTTTCGCATACCCTGCTAGGCCAGATGTCACCGTTTTGAAAGAATTTCAATTGTCAGCTCCGGCCAACAAGACAACTGCCCTAGTCGGCGCAAGCGGCTCTGGTAAGTCCACTATCATCGGTTTGTTAGAAAGATGGTACGATCATCCTAGTGGCGCAATTTACCTTGATGGAGTCGATATACGAGATCTCAACTTGCATTGGCTGAGAACAAACGTTCGACTGGTACAGCAGGAACCCGTACTGTTTGCTGGCACCGTGTATGACAATGTCGCTTATGGCCTTTTTGGAACATCAAAGGCCAACTTACCGGCAGCAGAACAACGGGTACTGGTCGAAAAAGCATGCAAAGACGCTTATGCGAAGGAGTTCATCGAACGTTTGCCCAAAGGATACGAAACTCAACTTGGAGAGCGAGCTATGAATCTATCCGGCGGGCAGAAGCAGAGGCTTGCTATCGCGCGCAGTATCGTTTCAGAACCTAGGGTGCTGCTTTTGGACGAGGCGACGAGCGCACTAGATCCCAACGCCGAGAAGATCGTACAGCAAGCCCTTGATCGAGTCTCGAAGGATCGAACAACAATCGTAATCGCACACAAGTTGTCCACGATCCGTAATGCTGACAACATAGCTGTTATGGCTGATGGAGCAGTAATTGAACAAGGCACTCACGACGATTTGCTTGCATGCAACGGTGCATATGCTCGTCTTGTCATGGCACAAGACCTCGGTAACAGTGGAGTCGATAACGAGGATGACACTGAAGGGAAGAAAGTCACCACCAGACTAGGTCTTGTTCAGACGCAGACTCAGGTATCTGGGGTTGGTCAAGCACCGGAAGAATCGGCAAAAGACGGTATCCATTACAATCTTTTCCAGTGTATCTGGATCATTTTCAAGGAACAGAAGCATCTCTGGCGGTGGTTTCTAGTCCTTGGGGTAGCGACTATTGCCGGAGGTGCAACCTTCCCGGCTCAGGCAATTCTGTTCTCTCGGATAGTGCAAACATTTCAACTGGATCCAGGGCCGGGCGTGGAGCAAGGCGACTTTTATTCGTTAATGTTCTTCATCGTTGCAATTGGTAACCTGGTTGTGTATGCCGCCGTAGGCTGGGCAAGTAACATCGTTGCACAGGTAAAGGGTCACACACATTACAGTCGCTCGGTGCTGCTAACGAGTATTTAGCATGTATCCAGAAAGTATCGTCGCGAAATCTTCGACCTTATTTTACGACAGGATATGGCCTTTTTTGACGACCCAAGTAACGCAAGTGGAGCCTTAGCTTCCAATCTATCAAGCTACCCAACGAACATTCTCGAGACTATGGGTTTCAACGTCATGCTTATATTGATCAACGTGGTCAATGTACTTTCTAGTTCGATCCTGGCCATAGCTACTGGGTGGAGGTTGGGCCTGGTCGTCGTATTTGGAGGTTTGTGTTTTCTTTATTCGTTTACCGTGCTACAACTGATTCATGTTCTGCATAGCTTTACCCCCTCTTGTGTCTGCCGGATACATTAGGATCAGATTGGAGTTCAAGCTCGAAGAAGAGACTGGCAAACGCTTTGCTAGCAGCGCAGCTCTTGCTTCCGAAGCCGTCTCCGCCATCCGCACGGTCTCTAGTCTGGCATTAGAGAAGTACATCTTGGAACAATATCAAGAGCGTCTGAATGGTGTTGCTCTTCGATCGACGAAAGCCCTGATATGGACTATGTTCTGGTACTCGCTGTCTCAGTCAGTATCGTTCCTAGCTATGGCACTAGGGTTCTGGTACGGAGGGCGATTAATCAGCTTCTACGAGTACACAACAACGCAATTCTTCACTGTATTCATCGCCGTAATCTTCTCTGGAGAAGCAGCAGCGGCCTTCTTCTCGTACACTACCAGTCTGACGAAGACCACGACTGCCGCAAATTACATATTTTGGCTTCGCAGGTTGCAACCAGCTGTGAGAGAAGATCCAGAGTTGCCACCATTCGACGACAGTGACGAGAAAGGCCCGTCACATATCGAGGTACAAGATGTTGCGTTCGCGTACGAATCCAGACCCCATACCAAAGTGCTAGAAGGTGTCGACGTCGATGTGAGTCATGATGTAGACGTATTGGTGTGTGTCACTAACAGCGTGTAGGTCCGCCCCGGTCAATTCATTGCATTTGTTGGTGCAAGTGGTTGCGGTAAATCCACGATGATTTCACTTCTCGAACGCTTTTACGATCCGGTTTCCGGCCGTATACTTTCGGATGGCAAGGTTCTACCTGGATTGTGTCCTCGCAAGTATCGGCGAGACATTGCTCTTGTACAACAAGAGCCCGTACTGTATCAAGGCTCAATTCGCGACAATATCGCAATGGGGATTGAATCTGAGGTTACAGAGGCTCAGATCGAATTCGCTGCTAAACAGTCTAATATCTATGATTTTGTAACGTCGTTACCTGAAGGATATGCGACGTTTTGCGGAAACAGGGGTACGCAACTTTCTGGAGGACAACGACAGCGTATTGCCATCGCGCGTGCACTCATCCGCCAACCACGTTTGCTTCTTCTGGATGAAGCAACTTCTGCGCTGGACACGGAGTCTGAGAAGATTGTCCAAGCTGCACTTGAAAAGGCAAAGGATGGTCGTACAACCATCGCAGTTGCCCATCGTCTCAGCACAATCAAGGATGCTGACTGTATCGTTGTCTTCGCCCGAGGAAATATTGTAGAGAGTGGGTTGCATAAAGATCTGCTAGCGAAGCGCGGAGTGTACTATGAGATGAGTCTAGGGCAGAGCCTCGATAGGACCATACCGACATGAGTCCCTCTAATAGCCCTGCGGTTTTTCAGTACATGTAGCATATAGTTGATCAATGATAATCTCAGCTCCGGAGTCCACTGCCTAATGCCCACGGTTTCAGGTCTGCTTTGAAGCTTCGCATGTCGCCAAGTGGGATCATAAGGACCGATATCTGTCAGTCTGGAAACTCACAACCTCAGCATGCCTACATGTTGTCTCACTGACTTGTCAGACCTCGTTGAATCGTTTCTTCGAATGTCAAGAATGTCATCGGCTACGGAATCAGTCAATTGAAAGATTGAAGATGTGATCTTGCCCTAATATAGTTAGTGGCTTTATGCACGGTCTGAACGCGTGTTCCGTACTTCCCTTCAAAGAACTCAAAGAACACCTTCAGGGCCAGCATCTCAACGCGGAACTCAAATATCACTGGCCGTTGTCATCGACACGTACATCGGCGGAAGCTGGCTGTTCTACACGGACGTGTCCCTTTGCATGAGCCTCAACGCACCTCATATCGACACAGTCGACGCGTCTGGAAGGCGAGGCGTGGTTTCTTGAATGATCGCCTGTCGCGCGTCTCCAGACCCTTCAGATCGGCAGTTACACGGCCCCGGTAGCTTTGACGCTGCGATGAGTCCCGTGCCGCTTGAAGGTCGTTGTGCTTCATCTTCGCTTCACACTAGCGCTAAGGTGTTTCGAATGTTTGCCGCATCCAACCAGGCGCACCTAACCTTCACAGCGGACCGTTTACCATCTATACTCCGTAGCTTGTACATGGTCACCGCTGCTTTTCATCTCTCGCTCTCACATCTTCCGTCTTGGCTACCTTTCGGCCTTAAACTTTAGTTTCAAGGACGCGGGTACTGAACGCATAACCACGAATTTGTTTCGCAGGTTACCTCTCCGGTCTGTTGTTCAATGACGGCACTATCCACAGATATGGAGCTTGGAGACAATGCATGAAGGAGAAGGCGATCCGGGCGGCAAACTCCCAAGGCTGTCAACCCGCATGTAAAGCATTGGCAGCCCCAGTTTCTTGACCCTCCTTCCCTCCCTCTGTTCTCGCCTGGGCTGGGGTGTCACTCCATTTGTAGACGTCAGGCCATATTTACTTACTCCGTTGATCGGTTGATTCTTGATTCGTTGTCCTGGAGACTCTTTTGCCTTTTAGTACAATCCCGTTTGCGATACCGCCTGCGTGTATAAACTCTTAATACGGTCGTCTTGTCTTGAAATGGCAAGATATCGATTTCGACGTCCTTCTCCAATCCAGCTGTCTGCGCCGAAGTCAAGGCGACAAGCGGCGGGCCTCGGTGCTGTTGGCCCTGGTAGCGAAGGGGGCGATGGCTCTGAAAGCCCAGAATCGCCTGCCAGTAGTCCATCAACCGCAGGTGCACCATCTCCAGGGGACAGCTCAGACTCGGACGACGATGAACCATTCTCGCCAAAGAATAGTAGTGCACCAGCTGCTTCAAGTCAGGCCACTTCAACATCTGCCGCAGCCTCCAAGCCAACGTTGTCGTCTTCTCCTACGAGCCCTTCCTCAACACCAAACACATCTGATCAACGACCCCCCACGTTAAGTCGAACAGCGGCGAGCACCACGAAGTCGAACTCTTCACCAGCATTTACACAAGCGTCCACATCACAGGGCAACGGTGCTATTGCGCCTCAGGTTACAGATGTTTTGACAACGGTGCTGACATCGACGCGACCAAGCTCTTCCGCATCTCCTGACTCTCCCGCCTCCCCTTCCTCCACAATTTCCAGCAAGACTCAGGTCTTCTCAAGCAAGATCGCCCGACCCACACAGCCTACCGTAACCACGATCTTGATTTTTCCACCACCGCCTCCGGACGTTACCGGAAATCCAGTAGCAGAGAATGATCCTCCACGTAGGACTCGACCGGAGCCTACCCTTATGAGCAAAGGTGCCGAGGCTGCTGCTATCACTCTGAGTATATTCGGTGCGTGATCTGAATTGTATCTTACGGTACAGCTACTGATATTACACAGGCGCTATAGCACTCCTTGTTGGAATACTTTTCTTCTGCAAACGGCGCAGACGCAGACGAAACGAGAAGCGCGAGGCTGAACTGGAGAGAGATGCTGCCAATTTCGCCGCTCTGCGCGCCCCAGAAACGGCACACATGAACAGCGACATCGCACCCTTCGCCGGTGCGCCAACACACATGACCCAGTCTTCAGATCGCAGCAACACTCTCTTTGGTCCCGGCTCATACTCGCGACCAGAAACTGTCTCAACAAACCGCAACCAATCACGCATCCCCATGCCCCAACCCACCCCCAACCCCTTCGCCGATCCACCACTCAACAAAGCATACGACGTGCTCGCCGGACGACCAAGATCAACTACCTTGACCGACCGCGGAAGCTGGATAAAAAATCCGTTCAAAGACCCCGAGAGCGAGCGATTCGATCCTTTTGGCGAATTGCAGGCAAAGGCGAGGAGGGAGCGGGTCAAGCAAGTTGAATTAGCCAGAAGAGAGGCAGAGCTGGAGCGGCAGTTTGAGGAAAAGGAAAGGATGGGCCTTGCGCCACCGGAGAGAGCGATGGATAGAAAGGGGAGTGGGGTAACGCTGGAGGGACTGGGAGTGTTAGATCGGAGTGGCGCCGGATCTTATAGATAAGAGATAGCGTAATGTAGCATTCTGGAATGGATACTTGTATGTTCTATTGTGTCTCTTTTGGACCTGATCGGAGATTTGTGCTGTAGTCTTAATCCTGGTAATGCCCTTTTCCCTTGGAAAAAGTACATTGGAAGTTTACAAATCTAGCATATACACATGGGCGTATACTACTTGGGTGGACGAACGAAGCAAAGACACTGTCATTGTTTTCATGGCCCACTGGGCTATAGCGGACTATTAGAAAAAATCAGAGTACTGATTAGGTTTCAAACGCAGCCTCCAGCAACACGCGATGTCTTACAATCTTGCTAAACCTTTGCGTCAAACTTCGGGTCCTTTGCATTGAGCACCTCATCATACTCAATTCTCAACTCGCTCTCCTCACCTTCCTCATCTACCAGTAGCGCATGATTTGCCTTGATCAAGTGCCATTCGTGCTCGTCGTACGTAGTAGGCTCAGAGGCGACGATCGTATGTTTCCCGATCTTCTCGCCGCTGTCGAGGACAGCCTCCTCGTTGACCAGTTCTTCGCTGTCTGGGTGCCCAGGGTACTTTGTGTTCAGCGTACGTCCTGCAAATTCTGACCAGTATAGACTGGGAGGCTGCTGAGTAGCGTGATTGCGAAAGCGAATCGCTAGTAGTTTCGTGCCATCTGTAGCACAAAAGTTCAGAGAGTTTGGAGTGTTTGAGGCCCCCAATCTGTCATGCTGAAGCTGCAGAATCTGCTGCACAGTCTTACACATAGCGGCAAACATCGCTTTAAGAGGATATGGCTTCTCCCATGTTGACTTGTCACCGTGGTTGGTCAAATTCGTGATGTATAGCGCTGCTGCGTGTTCAGAATCGGTAGAGCCGAATATGTTGCAATATGCGTCGAAAGAGAGGAGATCAGTCAAGTCGCGACGAATAGCAGAAAAATTGGAGATTACACCGTTGTGCATGAAGAGGTGACGACCGAACACAAATGGGTGTGAGTTGACTTGGGTTACGACGCTGCCGCTGCTGGCTCGGATGTGAGCAAATATGCAATGTGTTTCGGTGTTCTCGCACAATGACTTGAAATTGAAGTCATTAATTGGTGGACTCTGAGACTTGTACAATGCCGGTCGTGGCCCGGTAACGTGCTTAACGTAGGAAGATGTTGCCTCTGTGTACCCTGTAATTTATATGGTGAGTCCATGAATCGCTGAACATCGGGGAGGGAATACAATGGGAGAGAGTTGTGTCCAAAGGATATGCCTTGGAGTGTGTCTACGTACAAGCAACTCCCAGTCCATCCATGTTCAGTAGTGAGTTACGCATGCGAAGAAGCTCATCCGATGTGTGGTCAAGTTCTTTGTCTTGGTCATGCGGTAGTAGCTTGGGAAGATAGTGCTCGGAACACTGCTTGCTGATGCTGTTTGCAGGTGATATGAGAACATCGGATAGGAGACATGGCTCCGTTGGAGAGATGTAGGCGAACCATCGACACATAATGGAACTGGAGTATATCTTCCTGGCTGTGGACAATGGCGAGTGGAGATAGAAGACTGAAAATTTAAAGAGCAGTCTCTAAGCAGCGTTAAGGAGCAGTATTTGAAGGTTTACCTCTACAGTCTTGTGGTGGCTGCTTGTGATACCGAGCGGAGTGTGACCTCGTACGTGTAGGCTGATTATTGGTCAGGTGCGCAGCGACGATCAGAAACACAGACCCTGCCTCGATGTCTAGTAAGTATTTCGTGGCGGTCCCTAACGGATGCTGTGGTAGGTATGATATGTAGGTATGCTGTGTCTAAAAGCGTATGTATGTTATTGTTGTGGAGGTACTCAAAGTGGGGCCTGATGCGAGTGCGGGGCAGCTATGGGGTGTGCGAGCAGGCGAGAAACCCCGCCGCACCTTCTAACCCAACATCTCAAGCTTTCGGTAATTAGTAGGTGGATCACTAAGAAATCGTAGACTGTATACTGGTATTAACCGCGACGTTTACGCGACCTGTGGTCCCTTTGGGGTTCATCATAATCGTGTAGTTTACGATCAAGCAGATGGGATGTGCGGTACCGACGAGGTTCCTTGTAGGACGCTGATACTAACCGTTCTAGCCGTACCTTTGTGAAGCTGGATAGAAAACTATCTGAACCTAGTGCAGGTCTTGGAATGCTGTTGGCGGGCGGCGAGTTCTTGCATCAAACATCTATGCTGTGGACTGTTGCAGGTACGACTGCGCGCTCGACTGGCCTCGCAGCTGGAAGCTAATGTGGAAGTCAGAAGCCTGTAGGACGTGGCACACACGTACACGCATTAACTGACCTCAGTTCCAGAGTATTGGCCGAGGATGCGATACTTCAGAGCCACGTATCAAAACCAGGACTCGTCCTCGCAACAATTGCCGCCAAAATACCCGATCCTCAATCACCCTATACAACTCCACGTCGGTCAGGGAGGCAGAAGGGCAAAGCTGCACCAAACTCTGGGTTGATCGCAATTGAGAGCGGAGAAAAGAAGAGGAAGGGAGTTGCACAATCACAGAAGCAACCAAACCAATCTCCACCCTCAGAGCTTGGTTGGGGTTTCTCCCCTCGCATCAAGAGGTACAGCAGACCTGGTGTCTTACAACTCCAAAGGCTATATACCAATCAAACCATGTTTATAGATAAAACATAGGCCCAACCATTCACAGTAATACCGAATCAAGCCATATAAACCTTTACACATCTCACAGTACCGTAGTACTGGGAAACGCGAAGTTTTTCGAGATGTGACGAAACAAGGTGGACGCTAGACTACATGAGCGCGTAGATACCATGCATGTTGTGAGGTCGAGATGCATGCATGCATAGATCCAACAGGCATTGTAAACGAATCGCTGAGGATGCCCCTGATCCTACAGATGAGGGGTAAGGTCCTCTAAGCCCTGCTCTGAATCTCACGACAACGTTGCAACGCTACCTTTGTCCACTCGCAATAGTCTCAACATACACTCATGACACAACCAACTCAACCCCTCAGAATTGCGGTAGTAGGCGCAGGCATAGGTCTGTTGGTGTCAGATGTAACCTTTTATCAGGACTTATACTTACCTCAGCTAGGCGGGCTATCAGCAGCCATCGCGCTACGTAACGCTGGCCATGCTGTCACCATGTACGAGAAGTATGCTTCTGCCTTCACAAGCACTACCTCTCCGCTGTCGAATGCCATTGCGCTGGGTGCGAACATCAACCGAATCATCGACAGCTGGGGATTTGATTTTGTAAAGGCCAAGCCGGGGATCAACAAGCAAGAGAGAATATTCCATGGCGAAAGCTTAGAGCAGCTGCATCACATCGACTTTAAGTACAACCGTGCTGAGTTCGGGTATGATTGGTTGTTGATGCGCAGGCAGGCTCTGCACGAAGGCCTACTGGACATAGTGACAAAGACACCCCGTGGTCGGATTCCAGTCGAACTCAAAATGGACCATGAGGTCATTGCGCTGGATTGCGACGAAGGGAGATTGGTTTTCAAGGACGGCGTTGAGGTGGTTAGCGATATGGTTGTTGTGGCAGACGGCGTGCATAGCAAGCTCATCAACGCCATCACCAGCGACAGTACACCTCCTTTGCAAGCTGGACGCACGGCTTATCGTTTCAAGATTACCAGAGAACAGATTATGGCAGATCCAGATCTACGAGCTCTTTACGAGAAGGAAGACGAGGGGTTATCCTACTTCCAAGTACCAGAGAGGAGCATCTATTTCCTTGTTACTCAAGCGGACGACGGGGAGTCTTGGTATGGTCTCCTTCTACACCCATCGATAGAGAGGAACGTCGACGCGATTGAAAGATATGACGTTGAAGGCTCGAAAGCTGAGTTGCAGAAGCTGGCTGAGAACCTGCATCCGACTGTCAGGAAATTGTGCGAGCTTGCAGCGACGCCGATGTTGTGGACCATCTGCTGTAGAGAGCCGTTAGCCTCCTGTGTCAAGGGAAGAGCGGTTGCTATTGGTGATGCGTGTCATCCACATCTACCTCATCATGGCCAAGGGGCCGCAGCAGCAGCAGAAGATGCAGCTTCGCTGGGTGTGTTCATCACTGATTCCGCAAATTATACTACCAATGATGCTGTGCCGGCGATTCTCAGGCATTGGGAGTCGTTCAGGTTGCCACGAGCTAAAGCAATCCAACTCATCACGATAACCTTTCCCACTCCAATTGAGGAGCTGGAGCCAAAAGTTCGAGCGCTGGGTTATCACGCTGACCTGCCAGAGAACGTGGACGGGCACGAAAAGCCAATAACACAGTGGCTCTTTCGGTACAATGTCGTGGAAGAAGCAATGAAATACTGCAGGAAAATGTGAACTTTGAGCGTTAGTCGGGTGTCGCAATAGACGGAGCCAGATTTGAGGGTGTCAAGTCGATGATTGATGGTCAAGTAGCGATAAGTCATCTGTAAAGCCGGTTTGCCCAGGAGGTCTTGGAATCTAGATACGACCACGACGATGCGTTCATGACTGACGCTTGGCTTGTTTCCCTGACTGTAAACATCTGTAGCTGCTGAACCAAATCTCTGTGCTACTCGGATATCTGTGTGTTGTCCGTCGGAAAACACATTTGCTCAAGAGATAAGGGGTTCGCTCTCAGCACGGAGTCTTCACGGTAGTGTAGACCGAATACGGACATTTCTTCCAGAACCCTGCGGGGATTGCGATGTTATATATCCGCTCTGACGTACCGTCGAAACGCTTGCCTATTAGAGATAGCATCTGGTTTTGCGTGTCAAGGTTGCGGGGAAGCGTTGGCTGCATGGAGCCTCTGTTAGTTGACGCGGGAGGCGTTGTAAATCGCGGCAACAGTGCACTGAAGCTGAATTGATAGACGAGCGATTGAGAACAGGGGATCATATGTGCCGATGAGCCAGCGTAGTGTTTGGCGCCAATGCAGTAGCACTGAGGTATGGCCAAGTCTGAGTGATACCTACTGGCTTGTGTCGAGCTGATTAGAACATGTTTGATTTTTACGTCGTAGCGACGCTCCCGTACGGAGGTTGATCGAGGGAAACTATGCGTTGGCATATCAGTAAAATACTTTGACATTGTGAGTATATGTGATGTTGCAAAACATGCCTTTCACTCGGAGTAAACGCGTTTGCAGATCGAAAGCAGCACGGAGTAAACTGAGATGAGCTACGGCTTCTTATCCGAACTCCGGGCTGTGTCCCGTATCTGCACAAAACTACGACATCCCCCATGGAACCTCTACAATTGTTCTCTTTCATCTTGATACGTCTCGAATTGCTGCGCATCTCACCTTTCATACTCCTAGTTGCGACCCTGCGAACACGGTCTGATGACCGATCTGCTGTGTGTGCTGGAAATGCCATGATTGGAGGAAAGCAGCAGCCAGCTCGCTTCAGGACGTGAAAGCCGCCGTCTTCTGGTCCATGCTCATTGCAACGCGCTCATTGCTTTTATTGATATTTACAGGCCGCAGGACCAATGGCACTACTAGCATTCGACGCTCGTATGCATTTGGTTGAGGATTGTAAGTGTTTATGCCGACCTCAACGTTTTAAGCCGACGAACCGTTTTGCGATAGACCGAATACAATCGCGCGATCCAGACAAAGCACCCTCCGCACGAGGCAGACAAATGACGCAAATGTCGTGCATTACGATTGTTTTTTCATAACGCATGGCAAGGCCGCAGAACGTTTGGATACTCGGATACGCGGATCAAAGCAGGGATCCTGCCAAGCGTTGCTTTCACCTGTTTCCACCAAGATTAGGACAGAATTGTGCTGGACATTTGGTTCGAATTGGTCACATGATATTGTCCAGAAATGTCCAAAAATGTCGAAAATATACGTCCAGGAACAACCGCATTGATGCGGTTACTCTTAACCGGCAATAGTTCTTGGAACGCCTGTTGAAGCCCCGTCGGACTAAAAATGGTCAGGTATCTGGGAACCTCTTTGCGTCAAAAGATGCGAAGCTGAAGATTCGTGTGCCTGCACACCTAACGGCAGCTTTCAGCTCTGTCGAGTAACTAGGTGTGACAAATGCTTCGCTTTGCAGGGGAGTGGCGCATCAAACACAAAATACAGCGAAAGCAGCCACAGCCATTTACGTGTAACGGAAGAGAGCCGCTGCGGATGGGAACTCATTGATGGACCACTTCCTCGATGGTTGATCGATGGCAGCGGCTCTCGCCCACGCGCAATATGGTTCCAGGCTGTGCTTCCACGGTAAGCCGTTTTCGTTATCAACTGCGATGAGGCAAAAGTTTCGCCCAGACTAACTGACTAAGGTACCGCCACTCTTTGGTGTATCTGAATAGACGGCTTTGATTCGAGCTGGAGACGCAACGAGCGGGGTCTTTCGCGTCTGGGGTTGGTGAAAACTCTGTGCCGCTTGACGATCCATGCCCAGCTCCATGGATCAATCTGTACTACACCCTATCCAGCTAGCAGGCTCCGTACGCCCAGAGATACGCTTTACCAGTTCCGATCCCTAGTCGCATGCTTCGCTCACCATGGAGGGTCCACCAGCAGGGCTCTCGAGAGATAACCCGCACCTGCTTTTCGTATATAAGCTGCGCGAATCACTCCGGTAGAGTGACTCGATAAGGTGGTACGCGAACTTCACCCCGCGATACAAACCAATTCACGTCCACTGGTTTTCAGTGTGACTCTATTATAGCTCCGGCTCCTACACTCGCTCGGCTCCAAGCCGACTCTCTTGCGCCTCTTCGCATCCAAAGCGACGCCCTTGCCTGCACCTCACGCGACACTGCCCACTCCTCAAGCGACAAACCCTTAAGCAACCACAATCCAAAGCAACACTGCCTGTGCGACAACCACCCTTGCAGCCATGACTACCTCGGAGAAAAAGTACTCTGGGGAGTTCGTTCGCGAGACTTACAACAACGGCGATGATATCCAACATGGCACGGTGACTGATAATTCCGATGACCTTCAACGCCACCTCGGTAACCGTCAGATTCAACTTATAGCTATCGGCGGTTCGATAGGAACAGCGTTGTTCGTCAGTATCGGTGGTGCCCTTAACAAAGGTGGTCCTCTTGGTCTCCTGCTAGCTTACGCTGGCTACTCTTGCGTGATCGCGCTCGTGAACAACGCTATGGCTGAGATGGCTACTTACATGCCTGTCAGCGGAGGTTTTATTCGTATGGTGAGGCGAACAGTTTCCACCGAATTGACTTGGTGTAACTGACTCTTTGAATAGGCTGGCCACTGGGTTGATGAGGCTTTTGGTTTCATGGCGGGGTGGAACTTTTTCCTCTACGAGGCCCTGCTCATCCCGTTTGAGATCACTGCCCTCAACATTGTCCTGAAATATTGGCGAGACGATATTCCTGCTGCAGCTGTATGCGCCGCTTGCATTGTGCTTTACGCCGCTTGCAACATCCTGGCCGTCAAGGCGTACGGTGAAGCCGAATTTTGGCTCTCTGGTGGCAAGGTCATCCTGATCTTGATTCTCTACGCCTTCACCTTTATCACGATGGTTGGCGGCAACCCCCAGAAAGACGCCTACGGCTTCCGTCATTGGCGCGACCCGGGTCCACTTGGTACTCTATATTCTACTGGTAGCCTCGGTCACTTCGAAGGTTTCCTCGGCGCACTCTGGGCTGCCTCCTTCTGTATCGTTGGCCCTGAGTACATCTCCATGGTTGCCGGTGAAGCCAAGCGCCCGCGTGTGTACATCAAAACTGCCTTTAAGACCGTCTACTTCCGTTTTGGCGCTTTCTTCATTCTTGGAGCCCTCTGCGTCGGTATCGTTCTGCCATACAACGATCCCCAACTCATCGCTGTTCTTACTGCAGGCGAGAGCAGTGCTGCTGCCTCTCCTTACGTCATCGCCATGAGTAACCTGAGGATCGGTGGACTCCCTCATCTTGTCAACGCTCTTCTGATTACCAGTATCTTCTCTGCCGGTAACACCTACACATACTGTGCCACCCGCAGTCTGTACTCGCTCGCCATCGAGGGTCGCGCTCCCAAGTTCCTTCGCAAGTGCACCAAAAACGGTGTTCCGATCTACTGCTTTTGCGTTGTCATGGTCTTCCCGCTCTTGTCGTTCTTGCAGCTATCGGACAGCTCTGCAACCGTATTGACATGGTTGGTCAACATTGTGACCGCTGGTGGAGTCATCAACTACATCGTTATGCTCATCACCTATATCTGTTTCTACCGCGCCTGCAAGGCTCAAGGTCTTGAACGCAAGACCCTCCCATACGTTGGATACTTCCAGCCATATGGCACGTATGTGGCTCTCGTGATTGAGATCTGTGTGGTTGGCGTTTACGGCTACTCCACATTCCTTCCTGGAAAGTTTACGATTGAGGGTCTATTCACCTACTACACAATGGTCTTCCTCGCACCCATCACCTTCACATTCTGGAAGTTGGTCAAGCGCACAAAGCTGATCAAACCTCATGAGGCTGACCTCGTTTGGGATGCACCAGTTATCGACATTTACGAGGCGTCATTTATAACCCCTCCTGTTGGCTTCTGGACTGAGATGCTGCAGCTCATTGGCTTTAAGCGCAATGTCCCTGTCGACAAGCGAGCTGTTTAGAGGCTGCAACTGAGCCACGTCTCCCAAAGTTGACTATCACGACTATCACCTAACGTTCGTTGTATAGATACCCTTGCGCTCGTGCGTAGATACGTTTCTGGCTTTATACCGAATCAATACTCCTTCACTCAATACTTCCAGCTCAACACACGGTTACATTAGGTGATGAATGATGCTTCTGTTTCTACCCTTGCGACAAGCAGAAGCGTCAAGATTTGTAAAAGCGCTGTAGGAAGACAGAAACTAAACGCAATCCTACTCGCTATGCTCTCGAGAGCCGATTCGATCCATTTGCACCAACCATCCTTTGCGACAAACCATGCTCCAACCCTAGCGCCAAACATACTATCTGGATTGCTATGTGCGATACACGTGCAGAAAGAAAAATCATCCAGTGAACAAAAGCAACAGCTTATTGCAGGTTTACGAGAAGGGAAATCGTTGTCAAGCCCAGTCTATCCTGTCGAAGTTGTCGAATTCGCGCTTGAAGTATAAAATCTTGAGCTAAAGCGTATAAGAGATTATGCTCTCAACATACGTTTGAGCCTAACATCAATCAGCCAGGCTTGCATCTTCGCATGTCTTCACCCACAGTACTACGCTCGTACGTATACCTGTTATGTTACGGCCGCGGATACAGCGGTACCTGAAAATTCAAGCCGAATTCACCAAACAGCCGCCATGCCGCGCCAGGTTGTTCAGCCCAACACAATCGCATACACGGCTGGCTTACTCGAGGCTCGAGGGTGTTTGACACGCTTGCACGGAAAAGCGGACCCATCGCCTCGACCATGCTACGTAGGCCCACCAGCCAAGATAAGGATCCCATCCGTTCAGTCCCTGTTGATCTTGATCGCAGCGCTGCTCCGTCGAAAATCCTTCTGCGTCGTCACAGCTGACAATGGCCTTACGTTGTCGTTGCGCACACCCCGTCGTAGCCTCGAACGATCTCAGTGTGTGCAGGCCGTCAGCATGCACTGGAACCTGGCAGTTACCACGACATGATCGTACACGGCCCCCATCAGCCGCTGACGTCGTTCGACATTTCCACTCCGTCTCCGCCCCGCTGCTACATCCATACATGCATCGGCCTACCCGTTTACCAAACCACGGTAAATCGATAAAATACACGTGTGGGCCCACGGCAGTTTTCTTCCACTCGCGCGCCCAGACTTTCGGTATCCCCCATGGGGGTTGGGTCTCGGAGCTGTCCGACTTACGTAAAAGCTTACAATTCCACGTGCAACGGTCCGCACGCCAGTCGGCTTGGCCCACCCCACCGGGACTGACGTCCTGTCTACTTCCTCGCATCAATAAACGACTGGAACTTTAATGAGGGAATGCCCGGCGGCGGACATGAAGATTATTGCAAGAGATAAAGTACGAATTGCACACCCAAAGTTACGAACTCCCGAGTCGGGCCGAGGAGATTGGATGACTTTGGGCGGCCTTGCTCGTTGGGGATCTGGGGTAGAAGTGGAGTTTGACAGGTGCTGATCCACAAGCTTGGAACATCATAGCTGGTATCCTTCCCAGCTGAATAGGTCCGGCTCGACAAAAGGAACATTCGCAGGCGCGGGAGCGGTGTCACGTTTGGTCTACTAGCGAGATGGAAGAAGAGGATATCTAAACTCGCAGCACGGATATCAATGAGGATGATATCGTCGGTTATAGCAATGCCGAGTTCCAGAGTGTTCAGTGCATCGTAGTCATTGTGGATAGATGTTTTTGAAACGCCTCCTGGGCTACGTCGTCTATTGAGTTGAACATCGCCTAAATGCAAAGGCGGAGCTTACTGGAAACAATATCGTGAAGCTCATGGACCGGCAATATCAGCAAATCGCGCAACTCTAAGCTACATTTCAACAATAGTGTAGTCAAAACGACATATATATCTCTCTGATCTATCCGTACAAAACCACAACGTCGCGCTAAAAACGAAGAAATCACATTCAACATATAACCTCAGCGCAACTCAGCTGAACTTGCCTCCGTCATAATCAACCAGTCTTTGCCCTCCCTAGCCTCCTAGGTGCGCCATTCACATCCGACCCTTGCTCATCACTCCAATTTATACTCTCAAACGCTCTCATCTTTCTCTTTCCTTTCCTATCTAAGCTCCGGCTCGGATTACGCTCCGGTAATGGCGGTGAGACAGCGATACCTATCTGGTCTGCATCGAAGGAAGACCGAGAGTGTGGAAGAGAGGGAGTGTGGTGAGCAAAATCCATAACAGTCTGTCTTAAGGTATTATCGCGATTCATAAGACGTCTACCATTCCTCTCGAGCCGTTGGTCGGTTGTCTGAGTTCGTGATAGTGTTGGAGTGCTCACACGACTCGGTGGTACAGACCGCGATGGAGATCGGGAGGTATTGCGGCTCTGTGGATGGCGGGCGAGGAGGTTGACGGTGCTGATATTGTTGGCAGTCGTGGAGACTCCTGATGAGTCCCAGGAAGCCCCTTGGCGGGCGTTACGGCGTGAGGTTTTGCGGAAAAGCGCAAGTAGGACGTTGTCTAAGAAGAGGACTGGGGTTGTCAGTGATACTTCGTATAGGCGATCCAAGAAATGGCGGGAGGACAGGGTTGTGTGAGAAAGGGAGCCTTACCAATGATAAAACAGAGTACCACAATAGCGATTATCCAGTGACTCGCCTTGAATTTGAAACCGTCCGTGCTCTTGTCTCCGATCACAGTCGCAACACCAAGGATGATGAGTGCGAAACCCACCCAAACGCGATTAATCATCTCGCCAAACTCGTATTTGGTCTTATGCATCTTGTTGAACCAGTATAAGATCGCCAGCACCAGAAGCATAGCTCCAGCACCGATATAGAACGCCATTACGGTGACGTTGAAAACGTCATAAATGGCATCGAGCTTCATCTGCTGCGCCTGCTGAGTTTGCCGATTAGCCACTGGTACTATGGGCGCAACGGCATTGAGCTTCGCCAGAGTATCGGCGTGCGCCTCGAAAACGAAGGTCTGGGCTTTGGTGAAAATGGAGCGTACGAGCTCGCCTGTTTCTTCATTCCACATGTCGGTTCTGAAACCGTGAATGGTAGTGTAGTTGTCGATTGCGGTTAGATTACGTTTCCAGTCATAGGTTGCGTTCCAGCGCTTGCTCCGGAAGCGAGAATTGATACTGAGCATGCTCTGTTCAAGATAAGCTACGTAACTCGCAGAGTCGTTGAAGCCATCAGCCGGGTCCAAGTAACTGTCGGGTTCCAGAGTCCACATAAATTTGAGAGCTTGCACTGCGGAATTCCACACTAACAACGAAGTGTTGGCTTCGACGCAGATGACGATGGCCATGTGTAGTGGATAATGGAGTAATGACCAGATTTGTTGGCGTAATGTACCGAAACGATCTTTGGAGAACTGATCAAAGTAGAGCATGTACATGAGGTACTGCAACATGTTAACAATCTAGCTCGCCTCATACGTATTTGAACTCACCAGAAGCAGAACCGCCGCAACTACAGAGCCAAGCTCAGTCGAATTGTTCTTCGCTTGCCCTTTCGTAATACATGCTACACTCTTGATCATACCGATAATTCCTTCGCCAATGATGATAAGCGTGAGCAATTGCAGTCGCTCGACGATGTGAGTATGCTTGAAGCTAACAATGCGCCACGTCATGGCGACGAGAAGAACAACCAGACCCTCAACGATAGCAATAGCCACCCTGTGAGGTAAGTTAGCAAATGCAAAGAGTAAGACTTCAATTATACTTACCATGTGATCTGTTCCTCCAGCCCTACTTTTCCTCTTGGAAACACTACCAAAGTTACAGCATATGCCACAGCAGCAGCTAGGTGGATAGCAGTACTCAAAGCTAAGGGCAGCAACGTCTGCCGAAACATGCGTCCTTGCCACATGACAACAGCGTATTGAACCGCAATGCAACATCGCGATACGACGAGTACAATCGCAAAATGTCTGTAAGACTCGCTGTCATAGCCGTTGTTGTATTGGTCAAACACCGGTCCAGCGAACACGAACCCCGTAAACACGCCAAATTGGACTGCTTTGTGTAATCGGTTCCAAACGCAGTCGATACCGAAGCGAACGTCGAAGAGTGTAGTGCTCAGCCATGTGAACCACAGCAGTGTAAATAGCTTCAAGTAATTGATAAGCGCTGTCTAGATGTCAGTGACTCAAATGGCCAGCAACGCTGTGAACTTACATTGCGCATCAGTGTGCTGATGCATTGCTGTAAAGTATGCTAACACAGGTTAGTATGAGATTTGACACTGGACTCTTTCTACATACCAAGATTCGCGACGAAGAACAAGTCGTAAAACAACTCGATGCTACTTGCTTCATGATGCGGTTTGTATATGATGATATTCCCGCTACTTGTGCGGCCGCCACCCGCAAGCAGTATGGTAACTGAGGTTTCTGCTGTGCTTGAGGCAGCGGTTGACTTTTCCACGTCTGAAGCGCAGCTCGACAGCACCTCACGTGCATTCTCGTTGATGGGTGACGCCAGGAGTGGCAGATAGCTCTGTATATCATCGTCTTCTGGATCTTGTGTGTCGCGAGAACGCTCTCGCCTTTTAACACTGAAGTACCGACTGAGGTCCATTCTGGAAAGGGTCTCAATGTGTGGTACAGCAAAATGGACAGTGAAGCTACTGACAGATATTATCACTGGCAAAGGACGAAGTCACACTCTCCAGGCACCGGAACTTGTCAGTATATGTCGGTTCGTTTCGACTGATGTTGTCTGTCGCACAGGCATACAGGTGCTCTGCCTAAGCCCCTCTCAGTTTGGGCAATTGGACGCTCGCAATCTAAGCTTACGAAGCACGTAAGAACAGCCCTGCGCATCGACCGACCATCCATCCGAGGTTGTCAGCATGCGTGCCGATTGGAGCCAAGTTCCATGATTCGAGTAATCTTCAAAGATCTGCGAAGGGAGAGCCTAAGAAGCTAATGCAATATATGTTGCACGCAGTCAGTATGTAGGTCAACCTGCATAACAGAGCTTATTTTTGGCCGTACACGTTACACATGAATGGCTGAAAGTAGACCCTTTGTCAGCCCTAAATCTCAAGTACCATGCAAATGCTCGTTCAAGGTAGGACCCAGTTCAGGTCGTGGCGAAGCTGAGTGAAGGTTGCAATGGAAGCGTCCTACAAACTGCACATGGCAATTCTTGCGTGTCAAAGCAGTCGCACTTCCTACAAGGACGGGCCTAATACGGTGCATCGTTGCGAGAGGCAGCGCAACATAGTTACTTTCCCAGATAGGCTTGTGGTAAAGCTTGGATTACAGGCTCAGTCACAGAAGACCCAACCACGTAACTGTATAGACTGTATAGACCGCCTTGCTGGGCTCTTGAGATACGTCTTAAATTTGAGCAGCTTCCTGGGCTTGGTTGAAAATCATGAGAAAGAAACTTCCAACAATGCAGGATCATTTATGGTGCACACGCAGTCGTCCGTTTGTTGCTGGATCGTTCCAAGAACCGGTTCCACTCGTAGTGACGGTCGCTTCATTGTGAGAGTGTGATGAATTGATTTCTCCTCATTCTAGAAACTCTCTCAGAAGGCGCATGATTTGACGTGCGTGACGCTTATATGGCGTGAACAATTACCCTCTGGATGTGTCCACAAATTCGCTGATGTCTTCTTCTTCGTCCTGCGACTGGTTTTCATCCTCATCGTTTTCTTCATAATCGTTGTCATCTTCTTCTTCGGTCCCACCACCATTGTGGTTGATACGCTCTCTAGTCGGTACTGATCTGTTGCGTAACGTTCTTCCTTCTACCTCCAGCTTCTTCACCCTAGCTTTCACCCGGCCCTGTCGTCCTCTGCCCTCAAAGTCGAGTGTCCACGTGAGCTCGAGACCTCGCTGTCTGGTTCCCGAGCTATCAACAATCCAGGTATAGGGAGCTTTGAGAACAATCTCCGCCTCGAGTGTGAAGTAGCCCCAGCCTAAACGGCGCACTTCATAGGGTGGACGGCGTATGACGACGCGTGGAGGACGGAAGGTAGGGTGCTGTTGCATAATTAGAACGGCTCACTATGTGATAATAGATTATCCTACCAGGAATATACGAACTTCCTCCACAAGCTCTGGTCTAGATGTGCGCACGAAGAAGGTCCAGTCGTGCTGGTTATCGTCTTCAGCTCCTCTTATCAATCTATGCTTATTGCCGATCAGGATCATGACCCCCTCGACCCCGTCTTGTCCCACTCGAGTGCCTCTGTCCACCTCTTCTTCGACACGTCTTTCTGCGTAGGTGATCGGATATTTGCGCTCGAGCTGTCTTGCAAGTGGCTGGTCCGGAGCAGCCGTTGTGCGCGTGCGGCACATGGGGCAGTTCGCTTCGAGGTCGTACGTCGGATCGTAATTAGGGTCGAAGTCGGTCAGGTTTACATCCATACTGGAGGGCTCAATCTGGTTCGTCGAAGATGCATCTGCCCACTGTGCCATGCAAGATGCACACAAGAGATGGTTGCATGATGTTCTCACTGGCGTATACAGTAACAGCTGACAGATCTAGATGCTATGAGCTCAAAATGACAAGTAAGGGCAATGATTAAAGTACCGGACAGAGATCATCGTGCAGGACCTTCTCAGTGGACGCGTCTGCTTCCGCCATTAGAAGATAGGAGGGAAAGGTGATGAAACATCTGATTAAAGGTACACAGGAAGGTTCAGTTTATATAGAAAAGCCGGCGACAAGCCTGTTCTATTTTGCTTAGCTCTTTGTTAGGCAATGTGTTGACGATTCGTGTCCAACCTTGTTGACGTTCGACAGCTGCGATGGATGCCTGGCGCGCTGGGTGGGGTACGCACGTGATCGCGCGTCATTCTAAGTATCCACCGCATTGCCGTTCACCCTTCTTCCTCTTGAGGGCTAAAATGACTTCTTCCTAGTTTTTGTGGCCACAGAATAAGACAGCCTTGTCCTTCCTTTGATCGCGAACGCTCATCTGTGCCATCAGTTTAGCTTCGCAGGAGCCCTACCTAGGAACTGTTTCCTGTCATCAATTCACCTAAAGACCAACGTTCTTAGGTCTAGACCTCCGGGTTCCCTGCTCGTCAAAGGCATCTTCAAAGATGTTTGGGTATAGGCATACACTCAGTGTGAGTAGTGGGCGGCAGAGAGCGCAGAAAAGAGCTGAATATGAAACGTGTCTTTGACTTTCAGCTGCACGTCAGCCGTCTCTACAGATCCAATAGATTGCTTGACCACTCAAGCAACGCCAATTCTCCGAAGCAGTCAGATAAGAAAGGCTTCTCCTCACGCTTCTAAGCACATGGCCGGCACCCACATTCTTCAGGGCATTCGCCCGGGCGGTTGACCTTCTTCCCGCCTCTGAAAAAATGCTTACGGTTGCACAACATGGCTCGCCTTACCGTGCTATCCTCAATAGGGCCAAAGGTACCACAATGCTGGAAGGTGTGCTCCAATTGTCTCTTGGATCTTGAAGAACAGTCAGATAAGCCGCATGGAGGCTGTTTAGCTCGAGAAGGTCTAGGTTGCACAGGTCTATACCATGCAGCGGGGTCTCGATTTGTGATTCATGTATATAAGGTAAGGGCGTACAACTGCGATTACTTCCAGGTTCCCATTCCTACGATCTACGAATCGCTATCATGTCACAAGAGAAGACACTAGGCGAGGTCGCTATCTCGACAACCCCGGAGGGCTCTACTAGCGAGGTAGAGAGTCAGGGCTTTGACCATGCTGCTACCAAGAAACTACTACGCAAGCTCGATTGGCATATTATCCCCTTCATGTCACTGATCTACCTTCTGTCAGTTCACGATGTCATATCTCATCATAGATCTTACTCTGTCTAACTACTCGCAATAGATGCTTTCTAGACAGGACCAACATAGGCAATGCGCGTCTCGACCACCTCGAGAAGGATCTCAAGCTCCACGGCTTGCAGTACAATGACTGTCTTGCTATCCTATTCCCCTTTTACATCGCAGCCGAGATACCATCAAACATAATGCTCAAGCGTACTCGCCCTTCCATATGGCTGACCTTCATCATGTTCTTCTGGTCCGCAGCGATGATAGCGCAGGGTTTTGTATCAAATTATTCTGGGCTTATGGCTACTCGCGTATTCCTCGGAGTCTTTGAAGGGGGGCTCTTCCCTGGTGTCAACTTTTACATCACACAATGGTACGTACGCCATGAGTGTGGCTTCCGCATGGCACTGTTTTTCTCTGCCGCGACACTGGCAGGAGCTTTTGGTGGTATTCTGGCACGAGGAATTGCTGAGATGTCTGGAGTTGGTGGAAGAGCTGCGTGGTCGTGGATTTGTATGTGTCTCCGTGTCTGTCAACCGCTTCCACTAACCAGGCTAGTCATCCTTGAAGGACTATTGAGCATTCTGGTTAGTATCACGGCATACTGGTGTATCTACGACTATCCCTCGACGTAGGTGGATGACCGTTCGAATAACTCTGTATGTGGGCTGACGTTTGTTACATATAGCGCAACATTCTTATCCACCAAAGAGCGTGATGAGGTTCAACGCCGCCTTCGCGAAGACCACGGTCATTTGTCAAACGATTTCAACTTCAAATACGTCTGGCAAGCCATTGGTGACTGGAAGATCTACATCTTCATGTTGATCTGTATGGCAGGCTTCTGTCCCATCTACTCCTTTGCTTTGTTTCTACCGACAATCATCAAGTAGGTGCTGTCCATCTCATGGCTATTTTCTCAGCTGCTCACCTAGCTAGGAACATGGGCTACACAGCGAACGACGCTCAACTCATGTCTGTACCTCCATATGTTTGCGCCTGCTTCTTTACCATAGCCGCGAGTTGGTACGCTGACAAAGTCCGTAAACGCGGCATTTTCCTCCTGGGATTTCAGCTTGTAGCGATTGCGGGCTTCGCCATGCTGGCTGCAACGGCAAAGCCAAGTGTACAATACGCCGGCACCGTACTTGCCGCAATTGGGATCTACCCTCAAATTCCGCTCGGTATGGCGTGGAACAGCGCAAACATAGGCGGCAGTCTGAAGCGAGGGACTGGTATTGCTATGCAGGTATGTCTAGAGCCTCCCTTGGTGGCAGTCTCAAATACTGATGTGATGCTAGGTCATGGGTGGCAACTGTGGAGGCATCATAGCATCGTATGTCTATCTTAGCCGCAACGGACCAAGGTTTATAACCGGCCACTGCATTCTGATCGGTATAATCACGTAAGCTCACAAAACTCTCTACCACATCATCCGCTCACATTTTATAGCATGGCTTTCTTCCTGACTCTTTTTATGTCAACATGGTGCCACCTCGAGAATACGCGCCGAGACAAAGTGGCGCAGGAGATTGGTGCGCAGGAGCTGACTGAAGAGCAAAAGCTGCTGGAGCGTGAGCTTGCGGATAACGTGCCGTGGTTCAGATACACAACATGAACAGGCATCGTGATTGAATCAAAGGGTGCACCGATAGAAATAGTCTCTACATTGACGAATATTGATGGCATAAGCATACAGGCAAGTAAAGTCAACAGAATAGCCAAGCAGCATTACTCTTCGGCGTCCGGAACAAATGCGCTCAAGTGTTAATCTCCACACACACACACACACACACACATCCTACCAGAACCACAAAAGAACGTGAATCACGTGAACAAGAATCTGGAATCCTCCAAGTCATCACCTACCAAATTGGACCTTGCAATTTCATCACCCGTCTTGGTATGCAGCTGTGTAGGAAGCCCTTTGCGCATCGCACCAATAAGGATGCAGCGGCGTAGGGATGAGCGTTCATTTGCGGTTGGCGCAACGCGGGGCAGACACTGTACGCGGTACGCCTAAAGGCGCAGCAGCGGCGTGCCTGAATACGACGAACAAACAAAAGTGAGATTGTGCGCACTCGCGCGCGTAGGTTCTCGCATCGCACTTTTGAGCTTACATGCTCTTATTGTCGCGTCTTGACTGTTGTGTTCGCATGTAGCAAGAGAGGGAACAACGGAGACAAATTGAAGATAACGAAGGCCAAAAGTCGGTGACAGCAGGTGCGGGGCTTGGCACGTTCAAACACGAAAAGGATACGAACACGAACCGAGGCCCAGTACTCTGTGCTGTGTACAGACACTCGACATCGTAGTTGTTCGACGTTGGAGAGTTGGAAAAGAATTGAGGAGTGCAAAAGGATATTGTAATTGCGGGTTCTTTAGCCACCTTGTGGCTTTTGGCAATAAGCGGTCGTGCGACTGTCTAAACTGTCTCAACCACTGCAGGGCAAAAAGGGGCAGCGCAACCTCATATACACCAGGCACGAAGCACAGCTCCTCTGCGCAAAACTCATCCCAGGAGTTACGAGCTCTTGGAGGATTTCGGAGACCGACGGTACGGAGGTCCTGGCGATAGTCTCAACGAAGATTTTGTACCACCATACGCGCGTACCCATAAATCGGCTCCGCAAGGGCTCTGAAAACGGGAATATCGTTCCTCGAGCTACGGCATTCTTGCATTGAAGAGACGGAGAACAAGGCTCGTTATTCTCTTCGGATGGGCTTTGAGAGGAGGAACTTCGAACTCCCAGATCACGACTCAAAGCCTGACGACCGATCCCCATCCAATCTCGGGATCGCACCGCACCAACCACGACTTCACGACTTACGGCACAATGCTAATGCTTCCGAACATGGCTCCTCCCCACCACTCGACCTCTTCGGCGTTGTTGCGAAATTTGTCACGACATATCACGAACGTTGCCACGAGATTGTCACTTCTCCTCCTCAAGATTGTGATGATATCGTTCGCGATGCTCTTCCTCCCCCGCGCTATCCAAATCATTGTCAGCTGTCTCGATGAATTACAAGAGAATCTGGGTCGGCGTGCACAGTCGCCTTTTGAGACGCCGGGACTGTGGGGCTACGGAATTATCATCGCGATGGCATTGTTGATGGTATATCACGACGTGTTGTATCGATTGGGATATAACGTCATCCTGGATGAAGGAGAGAGACCGAGAGCTGGGCTGAACATAACGTGGGAAAGAACACTAGTGCGAATGATCATTCCGGCGCTGATCATGAGTTATCTGGTGTTGTTGGCATGGAGGTTAGGATGGGACATGGATGCTGGACGACCCTTGATCAGCGCGAATACCGTGGATTTGCAGGACGATCAGACAGCAGGGTTGGTGTGGAGAGACCGCTGATTGTCAAGAACTGAGAACAACGATATCATTATGTCATTACGTTGCGAAGGTCTAATTAGGGTCAACTGTGAAGTGCTTACGTACGGAGGGCGCACAGCGCTCACACCATCCTTGTCGGCTGCATCGGCTGCATACCAAACTCCGCTGGCTCTTCGTCATACCGCCTGTCAAACGCATTCTTCATGTCCGGCACGACCTCAATCTGGCTCTCCGCTCTCTTTACACGCCGTTGCTCTTGCTCGTCAAGCAGCACTTTCTTGACCTTGCTCATCTTCATCCAAATCCACACGCCCATGGCAATCGTGATCAGAAATACGACGGCGAACACGATGTTCTTGATCAAGCTGTCGTCATCGTCTTGGACGAGGAGCACACCCAGGTACACAAGGAAGATCTGCTTCGGTAGAGAAAGTAGGGTGGCGACGACAAAGTGCCAGAACTTGACGTCGCAGGTCGAGAATACGGCTGTAGAGAAATGCGCGGGAATCGCAGAGAGACGGATGACTAAAACGACGAAGAAGCCCCCGTCGCGCGTCAGGCGGGCCATAGCGCCGTAGTTGAGGTTTGTGCGCTCTAGTTTGATAGCTTTACTGCGGAGAGAGTGTTTAAAGGCGAACCATGTGCCAACTGTAATATTGTTAGCACCTACTGCAGCATATTCTAAATTTGTGGCGATGATCTTACCTTCACCAAGGAACGTTCCAGCTGCGACAACAGCAAAGCCAATCCAAAGGCCATAAACAACACCACATAGCAAAGCGATGATTTCGTGTCCGAATAATGGTGGAAACGATATTACGATCAAGATTGCGATCGGAATCAGCCACCCGGCGGGAAGATCACGGACCTTATCTGAAAAGGGTCGAAGGGTCTCGATGAGGAGACGTCAATAAGGTCCCGAAAAGACGCTTGTATGAGCTGAACTTACAGCGACAACTTCATCATGGTGCAGTGACAACAACACAGTGGCAATGAGAATAGCTATCCCCAGAATGTGCCACGCTGTTCACTCGGTCAGGATTTGTACAGGGCAGAAGAGTTTCAACATACGTATGTGTTTTGGAGATAGAAAGATCTTTTTCCAGTTTACCGGTTGATATTCTGTCTCTTCTGGCGGACCCTGCTGTGAATGTTGCCCCTGTATTCCAGACATCTTAATGTCGCGCTCTTTCTTTCGAGGCCACATATTGTGGCTCTGTGTCTGATCTCAGAGAATGTCGATATGATATAGCCGGTGGTAACGGCTTGCAGCTTGTCGATCAAGGCACAGAGAGTGAATGTCGAGTCTCAAAGTCCAGAGTGCTGTGATGCAGGTCTAGTGCATGTCGTATGAAGACTCACCTGAAACCGGCATAGCCACAACCGGCGCATTTCAGCTTGGACCAACCAGAGCCACTTTATATTTGAGTTGTGAGACGCTGGCGCGGGAGATAGCCGCTTGCCCTGAGATCTTCAAAACCTATCGAGCATCCAGACGGCGTAGTGGAGCTAGATCTACGAGATAAATGCTACTCGTGTGGTGTTGATGTTTATGATGCATTGTTGAGAGTATCTTGGCGCAAGTCTTGAATCACCAAATCAGTATGAAAGCAGATGGATTTTGTCAAATGTCTCAAATAAGACAAAGGAGCCATTCAACTGTGATACGTGCTTAGGTAGTTGGTAGCTGCCCAAAGATGATCGCCTGCAGCACGTGTGTTCTATGCATATGTTTGATAGGTGCTGTGCTTTGCAGCAGCATGATTACCTAGGTAGACTCTGGAAGGCTCTTCAGCACGTAGAGAGTAAGACATATGTTCAAGCTGTGCGATTACATTTGACATCGTCTTTGCGGTCGCTTGTGAACGTGAACGTATTGGTGTCTGCTGATGCAGGAACAAATCGTAGAGCAGGTGCAGAAGGAGGAAGGAAGGTTTCACTGAACGCGTTCACGCGCACACGTCTGCACTGACCAGGAGCTTAGTCATTCGGACAACTCGGTACGCAAACAGTCGGCGACTTCGCCGACTGCTTTGAACAACAGCACTCACATCAATCAATAATACCCCTCGCCGCCACCAACTGGCCCCTCATGCTGCCGAGTCTTTCTCGCGGAGCCTGTTTTGGACTTGTAGGCCTTTCGTGAGTGAGTATGAAAAGCAAGACTAATCACTATGTTTGCAGCATAGCCTCTGACGAATTAGGGATGAAATTGGGTACATGATGCTTCACGCATCACACAACACACACAACTACGCCAAGTTCGAGGGAATATTCATAAATTTCCTCAACATCTTCATCATCTCTATTAAATTACCACCGTTATGGTACTACTCAGACTAAGCCAGCCAGTGTATACTGAGAGACGATCCTAAGTTGGACAATCTATAGCTTAGAACTTTTGTTCGTAGGCGCCGGCTTCCTCATGATGAGCAATGGAACCCTGCTTGGCCTCGATCTCGCCGACACGGCGCTCGATGTCCGTGGAGGCCCAATCGCGCTTGTTCATGCCAGGCACGAAGAGAGGAGCGTGAGTGAAGAGGTGGTTCATCTCCTCAAGAGGACGCCCGGCAGTCTCTGGAAGGAAACAGTAGAAGAAGATGGCGTTGGTCAAGTTACAAACCTGCGCATCTGGTTAGTACAGAGTCCTCTAAAACAGGGTGATTTCTACTTACAACGAACAATAGGTAGAACTTCCAGCCAATGCTCTTCATAGCGATTCCGGTAACCTGTCCAATCATGGTGTTGAGACCGAAAGACACCATCGTAGCGAGCGAAACACCCTTGGAACGAGTTTTTGTGTCAAAGATCTCAGCGGGAATAATCCAGGACAAGGGTCCACAGAAGGCGCTGAAGCTGAAGTTGTAGATCCAGGTAATGACGATAAATCCCCAGGCGGCGGCGGTGTTGTTGCTTGAGCCGGGAGGGAAGACGGCAAGCAGGATACAGGAGATGATGAAAGTGACCATGTTTCCAAGGTTACCGAGGATGAGAGGCCAGCGACGACCGAACTTGTCAATGAAGAGGATACACAGGGCTTGGGCGATCAGAGCAATGATGGAAGAAATGGCCTGGTACTTGAGAGTATCGTCTCCTGCAATACCCATCTGGCCGTAGATCTCGACGGAATAGTACTGGATCGCAGAGACACCAGTCATCTGAACGGAACCCTGGACCGCGCAGGCAAGGAAAACACGACGGAAGCATGATCGATCGGTAAACAGTTCGACGTAAGACTTGGCTTCGTGCTCGTGCTCGAAAGTGATGCTATCCTGGATCTGCTGGAATTCGGCCTGGACCCAAGGGTCGGTCTCATCGCCATGAGCATGGAGCTTAGCAAGAGTCTTGAGACCCTGCTCAACCTTGCCGTGATCGATAAGCCAACGTGGCGATTCGGGAAAGATCATGATCAAGGCCGCAAGGAAGATAGCGGGAATAATCTGGATACCGAGGGGAGTTCGCCATTGACCACTGTTGGTGGGATCAAATCCAACGTAGGTGCCGTATGATATCCAGGCAGCGCACAGAGCACCGATTCCCAGCATGAATTGCTGGAGAGCAGTAATACGACCACGGATGCTTGGGTGAGCTAGCTCGGCCTGGTACAAGGGGATGATCATGCAAAGGACACCAACACCGAGACCGGCGATAGCACGTCCAGAGTAGAGGTATGACAAAGATCGAGCTCCCGTCTGAAGTGCACCTCCAAGAACGAAGACCACAGCACCGATGAAGATGGTCCATCGGCGACCAAGCTTGTCACCAGCAGGACCAGCAAAGGCCGCACCGAAAAAGGCACCACCCGTGAAGACCGACACAACCGCACCAGTTTCATTGGTCTCGGGCTTGAATTCGGCATTGAATGACTGCGAGGCAATAACCTGCGCAATAACACCCAAGTCGTAACCGTAAAGGAGAGACCCCAGCGACGCGAAAAGGCCGACGAGGAACTACTCTTCTGTTAGAACACGCTTTGTTTGCAGATTGCTGTTGCAGGTCGAAACCACACGCGGTCTCCTACCAGCAAATATCTTGAAAGCTGAAAGTTCACTGCTTGTCTGTGACTTCAAGAATGAAGCGTAGGGCAGGTCAACTGTCAACGTTCATGTCGAAGTTGCTGGTGGTAGACCTTATGTTCATTCTCTCTACATGCGGAGTTTGAATGATCTCTTACCTGATACCACTTGGGAGGAAGCGCCATGATGTATGATCAACTTTCTTGAGGCCGCGGATTGAGTGCTGCAACAAGGGGATGTGAACCCCACACAGCGATCCACACGCGCTTTATACATCTCGAGCAAGTTACATGGTTCTGGCAGACCGAGGATGCCGTGTCGAATGACCCAGGAACCTAGTTCCCCAGGTCTCTCCACGACTCCGCTTTTTCGTCTCTAGCTCCACCGTCTGCCCGCAATTTCCTGTACGGCGCATGTCCGCCAACGGCTTAATGAGGGCAAGCGGCTCCGGTTCGGGCAGATGATGAAGCGACGACTGGTGGCATTTCTTGGAGCTCGTTGTATGGCGTCGGTAAGCATGCTGTACTCGGTTAAAGCGTAAACAAGAGTGTCATCATTCCGCGGCAATGCTTGGCGGGTTTTATCCGCCTATCATGTGTTCGTCGGCCTAACTATTTCCGGAACTAGAATCGGCGCATACCGCGCCTCATTGCATATATCGGAGCTTTGAGCGACTTCACGTGGCATCATGCCACAATTCACGGAGATTCGCGGTATCAAAATTGTTCTCTTTGTTTGCATCCTGTCCAGTTCACCAACCAGATCATTACCAACATGGCGACATTCACAAGCATTGCGGAGGGCGAGACGCCTTCAATCAGCATTCACCCTACCAACAAGATCGCAAAGATCAACGAGAATATCTATGGCGGTTTTACAGAGTAAGCGAGAGGCGAAGTCGCGCACTGTTGAGCCGCATTGACCAAAGTCTAGGCACATGGGACGATGCATCTACGGCGGCATCTACGACCCTGGCAACCCGCTGTCAGACGAGAATGGATTCCGTAAAGACGTCATTGAGGCATTTCAAGAATTGAGAGTGCCTGTAGTTCGTTATCCAGGTGGTAACTTTGTTGCTACGTACGACTGGAGAGATGGCATTGGTCCCAGGGACCAGAGGCCTGCGAGGTAAGGCGACCGTTTCATTTCCGTTTACGGGTGGCATTAACCTGGCCGTTGGGATCGTTTCTGTACGATCGATCGGCAGGCTTCGAGTTGCATCATGCATACTAACGATCGGCTCAGACCCGAACTTGCTTGGATCGGCACAGAGTCCAACGAGTTTGGCACTGATGAGTTCATGAAATGGTGTGAAGTTGTTGGTACTGAACCTTACCTTTGCCTGAACTTTGGTACTGGTACATTAGCCGAAGGTCAGTTGCATGTTTCTAAAGCTTGTGGCAACGTCTATTTACACATCGTTATAGCTCTGGGGTGGCTCGAGTACTGCAACTCAGATCGCAATTCCTACTACGCCAATCTTCGCCGCAAGAATGGCCGCGAGAAGCCTTACAATGTACGTCTAGTATCACATGGTCCTTTGTTCAGTACTAATCTATCAAAGGTCAAATATTGGGCGCTTGGCAACGAGTGCTGGGGACCTTGGCAGGTCGAGCAAATGACCAAGGAAGATTACGCAAAGAAGGCATGGCAATGGGCCAAGGCTCTGAAGTTGCTCGACCCTACCATCACCCTTATTCTATGTGGTGAGACCGGTTACTCCTCTTGGGATTACTATGTCTTGAACCAGTGTGTCAAGTGGAGTGTTCACGGTCTTAGTGGCGATACCACCAAGTCCTTCATCGACATGCACAGCATCCACATCTACACAGCTGACAACGAGCATCTGCCTAATGCCACTGCGCCGAGGGCTGCAGAGCGTGCTATTCAGATGACAAGTGCACTGATCGATCTTGCTCGTATTGAGAATAAGGTTCCAGAGACTGTTCCGAGACCAACCAT
Source organism: Neodidymelliopsis sp. IMI 364377 (assembly GCA_027946375.1). Taxonomy (NCBI): domain Eukaryota; kingdom Fungi; phylum Ascomycota; class Dothideomycetes; order Pleosporales; family Didymellaceae; genus Neodidymelliopsis; species Neodidymelliopsis sp. IMI 364377. Next base: position 52,220 of record JAPEUT010000069.1, on the reverse strand, counting down.
CTGCTTCGACGAGTGGAACGTGTGGGATCCTGTTCGCGCACCTGGTGAGGAAGGTGCTGAAGAGAAGTATACTCTCTCGGATGCTCTCGCTGTTGCCGTCTTCTTGAACGGATTCATCCGTCAGGCAAAGGATATGGGCATGGCCAACATCGCTCAATCCGTGAACGTTATCTCCCCTCTTATGACAAGCAAGGACGGTCTCATCAAGCAGACAATCTGGTGGCCCCTGTTGCTCTTCAGCAAGTACATGCGTGGTCACACCATTGCTCTGAACGTCAAGTCGCCTGAGTACACTGGCCGCACGAACCCTAATTGGATCCGTGGGACTATCGAGACACCTTATCTCGATGCTTGCGCTGTCCTCGGCGAGGATGGCTTTGTCAACCTGGCTGTTACCAACGTCAGCGAAGAGAAAGACTTTGAAGTTGCGCTCGACGGAGTCAAGGCTGACAAGGTCGAGGTACACACTGTTACTGGTGAGCATGTTCAAGTCACCAACACTGCTGAAGATCAGCAAGTTGGTATCAAGGAGAGTTCTTGGGATGGTAAGGGTGCTTTCACATTCCCGAAGCACTCTTTCACTCTGCTTAGGTGGAAATCGGCTTAGAATGTTATGCTTTTGCGATAGACATAGACTTAGACATGTAGATACTGCAACGATATAAACGCATATTTATCCACAACTACAAGTTACACCGGTGTCAACGCTAACAAGTACAGCAATATCTAGCAGTACCTTTAGACATTTTCCAGTGTAGCTTTTCCGTCAAAAGTAATCTTGTCAGACTTAATTGCTCAACAGCCTCTGAAATTTGCCAGGTATGCGCTCTCGCTTGGATGGGCGTGCTCCTCCTGTTTCATCCGGAATCTGCTCAAGGCAAACGTGTTGCCATCATACCACTACTCTTCTTCAAGGTCTATTATCTTACCACGGACAAAATTTGAGCAGAATCAATGTAGACGGTACGATATTCTTCACAGACTCCTACGTTTCCAAATAGTTGTGTATACGCACATCCGTACATAGCGGCAGTTTGGAACATCATATCATCGACACTGCTGTGTAACATGAAAGTAGTGGTCGTGGCTGAAGGCGAATTGTGGCTGGAGACAAGCAGTGTGAACTGGAAGGCAGCTGCAAGACAGTGGCAGTCACTCGCTGCGGTGATTTAAAGTCTTGACTGTATAAAGAATGGCGAGGTCCTTGTAGGTACTAAAGTCTAGACTGCTGAAGTTTTGAACTGTCCTAATCTGCTGACATCTTGACAGCTTGTTTTCTTGACAATTGCAGTGTTTTAATCACACGCTCAAGACTGCATGATACATCGATGGCAAGTAGGTAAAACTCCTAGTTGGTGTATATGCTTATTTACTTGATTCCGACACTGACCACCTCTCGAAGCTTATGGTGTGCTCGCCTGCTCCCACTCCGGATAATCCGTGTAACAAACGGAATTGTCCTCGAACGGTCCATAGAACCTACTGCGGTCATAAGGTGCCAGTGGCAGTCCTTCCTTCAGCCGCTTCGGCAAGTCTGGGTTACTGATGAAGTATCGTCCGTACAGCAGCGCATCGTACTTTCCAGATTCCAGCACACCCCAGGAGTTGGTATCATCGAAACCACCGGCGGAGAAGAAAGGCGTGTCGCCGAAGATTTCGCGGAAAGGCTGGAGATCGATCGAGCTCAGTCCCCAGGAATCGAGAAATTTCTGCTTTTCGGTTTCACTGTGGATTTGCTCGTAACGCTGCGGAACATTTTAGTCAACTGTTAACAATTGTGAGATATCGCGACTTACTGGCTCGATAAAGCTCACATAAGACAATCTTGGATGGGCCTCTTTCAACTTGCGACACAGAGTTGACCATGTCTCCATACGCTGCTCGCAACGAATTTGGTTGAACAAGCCAAACGGTGACAGCCTGATGGCAAGGTTCTCCTCACCAATAGCCTTGCTTAGTTCCTCCATAAGCTCTAGTGTAAACTTGCAGCGCTTCTCTGGACTGCCTCCATACGCATCTGTACGCTTGTTGACATTAGAAGCTAAGAATTGCTCGGGGAGGTATCCGTTGCCACCATGGACCTCAACACCGTCAAAACCGCATTCTATCGCCCATGTGGCTGTTCGAACATAGTCCTGGATCGTCTTTTTGATATGCTCAACGGTGAGCTCGATCGGCGGGTTGTCTACGTAACGGACCTGCTTGGATGTATGCGGGGGTGGGTACGCGAAACATTCATCTGGGTTGTCCCAAGGTAGACCAGAGGGGCTTACGATGGGCGTGCCTGTCATCTGAGGCACGTTGGCTCGCCCAGAGTGCCTACGCTGTCAGTCGAGTTGTTGTAAATGGCTGAGAATTCAGCTTACCAGATTTGGAGGTAAGCGTAACCGCCTTGTGCGTGGATTGCATCGGCAATCTTCTTCCATCCAGCTTTTTGCTCTTCGATGAAAAGCCCTGGTACTCCTGGCATTCCATTGCCCTGGTTTGGAATGTTAGTATCGGTATGCTGCCCTCACACAGCCTCAAGAATAATCTTGTGTCCAGTAACAAGATCATTCCATAGACAAGTTGGAACTTTCGGATGATTCCACTTACTTCCAGAGAGGGCGGTACACCTTCAGTGATGACAAGTCCGCCTTTTGTCGTGCGCTGGGAGTAATACTCCGCCATGAGCTCGTTTGGAAGCCATGTACGATTCGGGTTCTCAGGCGTGCTTTCTGTACTCAAAGGTGTTCCTCGGTTTCTAGTTAATGGTGCAAGAACAACGCGATGGTTCAGCTTGATCTTGCCATTGGCGATGTTGAGCGGTTCGAAGAGTTTTGACGAGGTACCAACGGGGACGGTCATGTTTGGTGATTCTTGACTTGATTTTTAGGAAAGCCAATGTGACGTCCTAATGACACGATGTGGAAATAACTTCCACGAGTGCAGCGAGGAGGGCCACATGGTCAAGTATAGCTGATCGTCGCTTGCTGCCATGCGAGGGTGGACACCAAGACACACATTGAAGCGACATGCTGGACCCAGTCAACCCATCCTTTGAGCCAGGTTCAATTGGGTGAATGCCGTATTTGGCTATCGCACCGCAGCGGAGGATTCGCGAAATACTCCGTAGTCGTGGATTGCGAAATTGTAGAAGTGGCATGCATCCGTGGTTCTTGTTATCACCAAGTCACTACTACTTTCAGACGGCGCCGAGTGGACCAAGTGGGTCCTTAGTACTCGCCATCGCTCAAGACGAATTCCGTCTCCTGCAGCTCGTAGCTTTTCAGTAGTGATGTGCGTGCATGTAGGCAGATCAGTCACAAGTTGATTCATGGTGTGAGACGGTGACAGCTCCCCTGGGCCATGCTTGAATCATGGAAGCCATGGGGGTAACGTTTCGCGTCTGAACCGAGATAACCGTTTTCTGACAGGTGTTGACCGGAAACGAGGAGGGTGGATACGGGCAATGGTTGTCCCGCCCGTAAGCGAAACCTTTGGTACAGGGGTGAGTGCCGCTCGCAATCATTGATGTCCGCTTTGGCCAGCAAGCGGCCACTCAACTTCGAACTTGATGAACTTGGCTCTGCATGTGCCGCGTGTTGCCCAGAAAGCGAAACTACGTACGTGGTAGTTGATTGGTGATTTCCTTTTATCTAAATGTGCGATCCTCTTTTGCGTTACGAGATGTGTTTCTAGGGTTGTCATACATACGCGTGGGGTGCATGGAGAACGTGCTGCGCACCGTGCAGTGGATTGAGACGACTCATGTGAATACTTCTCCTGAGTGAGACCCAGTACTTTGGGAAGGAAAAGATCTTCTGTCGCATGAGAAACCTGGGTGTTTCGGCATGAATCCGTATATAGGGCCATTATAGCCCGCCGCGATGCGTGCAACCTGCAGCGGAGACGTGAGGTACAGTCTTGTTAGCATTTATAGTGTGAATGACTTCCCATCCTCACTACAGCAGGCCATGTAACTGACTGTTAACTCAGCGCTTGACAAGATGACAACCGCAGCTGCGTCGCCTCCACCAGGCTTTACCTCTAATCTGGAGAAACCAGAGGATGTCATCAATACTGCCAATAGTGTCACCCAAGCTCTGACGTTGACCTTTTGTACGATATTCGTGTGGATCAGAGGATACCACAAATTCAAAACAGTAGGATTAGATTTGGCTGTTGATGATTGTGAGTATAGTCGGACCTTGTGAAGCGCTGGGAGACTGACATGTCGTAGACCTAACCTTCGCATCATGGCTTCTTATGACCGGGTACTGTATAACTGGATTTGTCCGTATGTTCCCGATGTTCCCTTGCTTTTTGTTTGAGATGCAAGTGTTGACTTTCGCAGTGAGTTCATATGGGGGAGGCTACCACATATGGGACGTCTCCACAGAGATGCTGGAGAAGTTCCTCCAAACCGGATACGCCACTACAATAATCTATGCTCCAATGACCCTGGCCATCAAGCTGAGCCTTCTCACTCTCATCGCCCGTATTTTTTCACCGTACAAAAGAAGGATACAGGGTATATATGCCCTTGGTGGACTGCTTGTTGTGTACTACATCGTTTCCCTCATCCTGAAGATCCGGATATGTTGGCCAATTGCGGAATACTGGAAGGGCGACCAGAGCAAGTGCCTGAACCAATCAGCAGTCATCACTGCCGACTCGATCATCAGTACCGTCACTGATGCCATCATCCTTGTGCTGCCTCTTCCGTTGACATGGTCGCTGCAATTGCCAACGAGAAAGAAGATCCGTGTGGGTGGTATGTTGGCTGTTGGTGGTCTCGCAACAGCCTTCAGCGGCTGGCGTCTAAATCTGATCTTGACAGACGGAAAGTCCAAAGACACAACGATATTGTTCGTACAGGTGGTGCTATCTGGGTAAGTACAAATTTGACGGTTGAGAGAGCCCAGCTAACATGCAATAGAAACGCCGAAGCCGGTATCGCCCTGATATGCACCTGTCTACCCGCATTCGTTGCCCAGTTCAACCTCCTTAGAGATCGAGTTGGTTACGGATCCTCCCGAGGGACAGATGCTCGACACGAAGCATCTGGCACCCACAAGCTGTCGACGTTCAAGTCTGCGCATCTGGGAACAGGAAAGGGCAAGAAACATGGCGGCCTTGAAACCTGGTCCGATGAGGCCGAACTGGTGACACAGGTCAAGTCTTCACTAGAAAGGCAGCCTGCGCAGGCCGGTGGGATTGTGAGGAGTGTTGAAGTAACCCATACAGTGACATATGCTAGCGACTCAGAGGATGGGAAGAAGTCTCCAGTATAGACGTGCCAGTCGTTTAGACAAGAAGGAAACATGCTCCCAAAGAAGCCGATTAAGACGTGCGTGTGAAATGACTGCACTAACCAGATATTTATGCCCCTCTATTGTGGTTCAGGTCGGCATCGTGTATGACCAAGTCAGACGAGGGGTTTTCTCGACTGGTCGCATGTACGAAGTGAGACAGAGATGATGACGTACAGCAGTATTTCTGGATTGGGAAGGAATGAAAAAGTGTTGAACACGGGTTGCCCTTCCACCCCGCTAGTAGCTTGGCGCGTGCGACACGAACGCGACGCGAGACGCGTGACGTTTCCACCGGCCACCCTCTTTTGCAAGATGGAGGACTAACTCTCAGTTCTTGAATACGAAGTACACATCCACAGAGAAGAAGACCGACAAACCGATCATAGTATTCACCAGACAACGATACAAGTCTCCTATCGCCACACACTACTCACCGAAGCACTAGCCTGACAAGCCGGCACAGTATACGCTCTATTCGGATCGCTTTCCCACGTCAATGCACCCGAACTCGATACCTTGACGAACTTGTATTGTACAGCCTGTCCTGGTGTCATCTTCAGGGTGATGGTCCAGACTGGGTTGCTGGACGTGTACTGTAAGGCTGACAAAGCAGGTGCACTGGCAGCATTCCAGTTACCCAACTGCGCAGTGTTGCCAGCGATCTTGATAGTGTCGCCCACTGTGGTGACCACGCGTTCTGTAAAAGAGACGGAAATCGCAGTTGGACATGCAGTGCCGGCTTGGCTGAGAAGAGTCGTTGATGTTCTAGAAGTTGTCGACGAAGATGTCGGTGAAGCAGTGGTTGCAAGAAGGACAATTGGATCGCCACTCACAACGTTGACGCAAGCTTGTCCGTTGCCGTCAGAAGTCACTGTTGCGCCGTTGCCGTAAAAATTCGTCCAGCGGCCGTTGGCCCTTTGTGTATTGAAGCAATGCTGAGCGTTTGAGCTGCTTCCAGCATTGGTCGTAAGTACAATCAGGTTTCCTCCAGCTCGACTCCAAGCGTAGGCAGTATCAGCCACATACAAATGCGTATGGTCATTGCCGGCCAGACCGCCAGCAGACTTGCGCGCAGCATTTAACTTGGCTATAGCTTGGTACAGATTTGAGTTGGTGTTGAAGTTGCTACGCCATAGATCTTCGCGATTTGCTGGGTCAGCGCCACCTGCGTATCCCTGTTCCGTACCGTAGTACAGAATGGGAATACCTCGAGACAAGATTACAAAGGCCAATGCGTTCTTGAGCAGCGTTTGATCGTTCTTCTGGTTCAGAAACCGAGCCACGTCATGGTTGTCTAGAAAGGAACAAAGCGCTGCGGGATCTGGGAAGGTTGAGCTGACCGTGTTGATCATGTCCACGAGCGCCTGCGATGACCCTTTTTGCTGGTAAAAGTTGTTCATGGGATAGTAAACAGCATAGTTGAGCAGGCCAGGCATCAAGCTCGCGTATCCGGCAAGATACGTTGGGTCTCCGTCAAACACCTCTCCAACCGCGTATGCTCCAATAGCAGATGAAAACCCTGGCCAGAAGTCTTTCTCGACGTGCTTGACGGTGTCAATACGCACACCGTCGAAAGCGTACTCCGTCACTAGCCAGCGAACCCAGGTGTAAAGCAGTGTGCGAATTTCTGAGCTTTGAGTATTGATGTCTGGCAAGCCTGCGATTCGGCATTGCTCAACGCTAGTCTGATTCGAGTAATCGATATCGCAGGCAGGATGGTAAGCTGAGGATTGGTTAAGCGGTGCAGGGCGGTTGTCGGCAATGTTAGCAAATCCCATATGATTTGCTACCACATCGACCATAACATACATGCCCTGCTAACCGGTAAGCAGCCACACAGGAGAACTTTGCCACGTGAGTGCTCACCTTAGCATGAGCTGTGTTAACGAGGCTCTTCAGGTCAGCCGCAGTGCCGTAGTTGGAATTCACCGCATACAAATCCTGCGCCCAGTATCCGTGGTATCCATCCGCGCTGTCTATTCAGGAGTCAGTGCTCAGAGTTCGCGAGTCTGACTTACTCCTACATACTTGCAACTACAGGCGTGATCCACAGGGCGTCAAAGCCTAAGTCTTTGATGTAGTCGAGCTTTGATTCGAGCCCCTTGAACGTGCCACCGCAGTATTTACCAAGGTTGCTGCATGAGCCGCCCCCCGTATCGCTACTGCTGCGGGCCACTCGATCTGTGAGTACGAAGTAGATACTACGCGATTTCCATGCAGAGGTATCTGCACAGATTCCGCAGCAAATCTGAAAGAGGAAGGCAACGACGAAATGCAAGAAGGACATCTTGACAACTCTGGCTTTATGGTTAAAGCTTTGAACTTCTGGTTTCGGTCTTTCGTCCGCGTTACTTCGAAGCTCAATATATAGTTGATACTCCACCGTTCACCTCACCAAGACGTACCTCTTTGATCAGCGACTCTAGAGGAAGGCCGGAAGTGTCTCTCCACAACACAATGAATCATGAGGCCCAACGGCACTGTCGAGGTTGCGTACCTATTCGTGCAGAGATTGTGGTCATGTGCGGAGGTACGTTGTGCCTGACGGCGTCAGCACGCTACGTCCGCGGTCCGAGAACCGTCCACTCACACCTTTGAAGTACAGACGCTAGACTGGTATTCCACGTCTCGGACCGAGTATCTTGCATGGAGTTTGTCTCGTGGCCACGGGAAATAATCTTCTTTACATTGCGGGGTGTGGAGAACAAACGGGCACCTAACTCGAACAAGAAGTTATTTAAGCTTAGTTCGTCTTAGCGTCACTGTTTCACAACCTCGCTCATCCTGCTTCCGGGGATACGTCCGCGATCGACATCGCTCCAAAGTTCATCTCCCGCTTCCCAAAGGTCTCAGCACCATTCATGACGACAAAAACCTCGGCACTTCGATGTAAGCGAGATGTTGAACGAAATCGGGATTACAGCTGATCGATGTGGCGCTTCTCGTATGCTTGTCATACTGTACCTGAACCAAGTTCTGCTGCACAGTACCAGGTTCGGGTGCGGAGCCCCGCATTTTCGTCTCGTCGTTCTGGTGTGATTGTTTTGACCAGGACCGCGGGCCGCAAGAATATAGATGCTCTCGTGACTATGAGAACATCATCGTTCAAGAATCATTGTGGATACCCCGACTATGGGCAAATAGAAGAGATGCTGCAATATATTGCTTTGCGACTATTATGAAAGGGGAAAACGCAGCGATATCATACCACGGAGAATTCTAATGGTAGCTAGAGTCAAGAGAGAGGTTTTGCTGGAGGCACCATCTCTATAAAACAACAGTGTTTGACTCTTCTGATTCCAGTGCTACAACATCAGCTCAAGTACCAGACCCTTTCCTAGAACTTTTACACGCCATCATGAAGTGGACTGTAGTGCAAGCCTTTGCCTTTGCGGCCAGTGTACAAGCCCATGGCTATCTATCCCAACCTATGAGCCGTACAAGCCTCAATGCTCAGGTACGTGAACATGAATCTTCTGAGTCAGACGCATCAACTCATAGTTTTCGACAGAGCGGAGCGGACACCTGTCCTGAATGCACAATTCTCGAGCCCGTAACCGCCTGGCCTGACGTCGATGCTGCTCAAGTAGGTCGCAGCGGACCTTGCGGTTATAATGCGCGTGTCAGCGTCGACTACAACCAGCCGGGACCACGCTGGGGCTCCGCGCCCGTGATCGAGTACAAAGGTGGCGATGTTGTAGATGTACAGTGGTGTGTTGACAACAACGTACGTTATTGACTCCCAGCGCACGTCCACCACAATTACCAGCACGTATCTAACACCCCAAACAGGGTGATCATGGAGGAATGTTCAGCTACCGCATATGCCAGGATCAGGCTCTCGTCAACAAATTCCTGACACCTGGATACCTGCCCACTGATGCTGAGAAGCAGGCTGCTGAGGATTGCTTCCAGACTGGAACGCTTCCTTGCACGGATGTGAGCGGTCAGTCGTGCGGATACAGCCCAGACTGTACACAAGGACAGGCCTGCTGGAGGAACGATTGGTTCACATGTAAGGGATTCCAGGACACGAAGTGTAAGGGTGTAGACAACGCTCCGTTGAACTCTTGCTACACAAGCATTGCTGGTGGTTACACAGTAAGTCTTAGACCCTATCGCATCAACCATGTCCAGCATTGACACAACGTAGGTATCTTCGAAGATTAAGATCCCGAACTATGTCTCGAACCACACGTTACTGTCATTCCGATGGAACTCGTTCCAGACACCGCAAGTGTATTTGACCTGTGCCGATATCAAGATCACTGGGTCATCCGGCACCAATCCTCCCACTAGCAGCAAGGCACCCACTACGACCAAGGTCTCTTCCACAGTAGCAGTACCCTCAGCTACTGGATGTGCGAGTCCTGTCGCGACTGTCGCCGTAACTTTCAACTCTAAAACTACTACAGTTGTTGGTCAGACGGTGAAAATCGCCGGATCTATTGCGCAGCTGGGTAGCTGGAATACTGCCAACGCGCCAGCACTCTCTGCCTCCAAGTATACATCAGCCAACCCTCTCTGGACAACCACGATCAACTTGCCTGCCGGTACTAGCATTGAGTACAAGTTCATCAGGGTGGAGAGCAATGGTGCTGTAACCTATGAGTCTGGTGCAAACCGGGTTTACACAGTGCCGCGCAGCTGCGCAAGCACAGCCACAGTGGATGCGACATGGAAGTGAGGCCTTTTCAATGTCTGATTCAAAATTTTGCGGTCCAAATTACTGCTACTTTCGCATGAGATAGGTCATAGTCTCCCGGATCTGAAATGTCTCCTTCATTAACGCAAACCTCCCAATTCTTCCATCAGTCCGCACAGGGCTTTCATGAGGGGTGGCCCAGTTTCACGGTCAACATCGGGATGAGTTGCATCAAGAAGTGCCACACCCACCTTCATAACCTGTGGAGGATTGCGGAGGCTGCAGGTCTCAGAGCGGTTCGTAGACCCTGACTCAGTCGTGACAGATTGATGCTCAGAAATGATGTGAAGACACGGAGTGCCACTGTTCATAAGAATGAACGCATCAACATCATTTTGGTTCTCTTGAGTGGCATCGTCAAGGTAGATAACTTTACCTGGTGAGGGGGTTTTGTGTACACGAAGTGGTGTAGTAGTTCCGCTTTTCTTGGCTCGATCCCGTACCATCATGCTGTATGTCCACAACACCATTACGGCATGATATATCATGAAAGAGTCAGGACCGCGAATTTGATAGGGAGGAATCAACCGAGCCGCTCGCACGACTTGCCCTGCATGGCAGATTGCTATCCTAGCTTCTTTTGTCTGACTCCAAGTTGAGAGGTGCATATATGCGTTATTAGCAGCGCTTTCGCCACATTTACCCGCGAATCGTGTGATGAGGTCGAGGTTAACGTGGAGAAACATCTGCAGAAACTGATGGAACACGCGAGTTACAGCAGGAGGCTGGTCAGACGTGAAATCGTCACGCTGTAAACATTGGTAGCTGATGAAGTGTCAGCTGCGTTCATTGAAGGTGAAATGTAGAGCTTACAGTTTCTGCTGACGTGATCGTGCCCAAAGCTGAGATGACGGATCGCTGTTCTCTTGCAATAGCATAGCTTGCTGTGCATGCTCCCATATCTGTGCGGCGATGCCATGGAGATACATTGATCTGGCTATTTGCGCATCTATGTCGGAAGGTAGACAGAATATCGAAGTCTCGTCCTTTAGCAAGGTCCTCAAGGAAGTCGATTTGGTGGTAATGTTGGCTTCGAGAAATCGGGCTCTCCATACTTCTGCTGAAGGTGCAAGCCATAATGTCTTGGATGCAGGTAAGGCTAGTGTCAGTTCGGCATACGAAATCAACGGCGGTCTATGCTTGACCATGGTCATGTGCATGTCGTGCTCAAACAAATGATATGCCAGTCTATTCACGTTAGTAGTGTTGACGATAGATTAGAGCAGTTTCGACCGATACCTCTTGTAAGACTCCTGTTCGCACCATCGACGCCATTTGGAGTACAGTTCCTCATCTCCGTCCTTGGCGCAAGGTACGATGGTAGGATATCGAACGTGGTCGAGCCGGCCAGCTCTACGAAGTGCCTGTTACGTTAGTTTCATGATCAATTCCATTTTGCAGAAGCTTTACCGTAACAAGAGCCTGCAGACTGCTCTCGGCAATCTCCATCTTCCTCCTGTAACCGCAAAATGCCCCGATATCTAGCCATAGCATGCAAGCTTGAAGGTATTCGAGATCTCGTATGACGCTGTTATCGTTTTCGGACTTAGACTTGTTATTGGTTGTTAAGGAACCGCCATAGTCTTTGAGCACCTACCAGATTATTCAAAGCCACTCTGACTATCTCCAGCAATGCTAAACCTGTCCTGTTGACCGCTGTTATACCGAAGCTAAACCATTATCAGCCTGGATACACAGATGCTCAATCTATAATCTCACCATACACATCCTGCAGCCACCAGTGCAGTCAGATACTCTGGACGCGCACTTTCACTAGTGAAGGTGTAGGGATGGATCCACGCATCCGTTTCTGTTCGTTTAGCGATACCCACTTTGATCAGTTTGTCAACGCAATCTGCTGAGGGAAACGATGGAATGGTGATTTGACTTCGTGCTGTTTTCGAAACGAGCTGGAAAATACGATCACGAGCTCCCGTCGATAGTCTGTCCGGGATAACAACGTTTGATGAGTAAGGCATATGTGGTGACGAGGTAAGATCGACATTTCGTTCATCCAGAGTGATGTTTTCATGCTCACTGAAAGCATGCTGATTGCGCTCGGGTACCCACAACCTGAAGGATATCAGCTGTGCTACGTTATACTGTTAGAGGTAACCTACCAAGGTGACTGTTGGAAGACGGCATGTCGTCTTTTCGCTGAGTTACTGTCAGTCCGATCGTTTAAGGCATCGGTGCTTCGACCTTCCTGATATTCCGGTGGTAAGACAATTTCCGGTACAGCTTGGGTTTCTAGAATTTGATCTATGGCTGGAGTGAAGTCGCTTCCGAAGATATCTATTTGGCCTAACCAATCTACCTCTGGCATCCAAGCGGTCAAATCTGGAGGAGGCTGCATGAATTCCATGCCCAGGAAGTCTGGGGAAGGCACCATGATTTGCTCAAAGAACGCCGGTATGGTATGCTGACTGTACTCTGTAGTGTTGTACAAATCCAAGAGAGCCTGCGCGTCAGAGGTTGGTTCTTCCAGGTAGGTAGTGTTCGTTTGGACACCAGTCTCGAAGTGCGTACAGTCGACTTGCCGGGCTGGAAGTAATGAGATCACCCGTGTTGGTGATTGCCCAACTCCCTCTTGACGAGATGGAGATGGCTCGGAAGACTTTGTCATACAGACAATACCTTTCCTTTCACAACGTTTGCATGGTCTACTATTGTCGCATTTGACTTTAGAGATGACACATGAGTTGCAAGCTTTGGTAGCACGTTCCGCAATTCGACTGGGGCCGATTAGCCCATCGGCAGCATTCTTTGCGTGCGTACCTTCATGTCTAAGCAATAAGTCTTTGCGATTGAACGCGGCAGGACATTCTCGACAACGAAAGGAACGCTCATTACGGTCTGTTAACAGATCAGGTTGTGTCCAGCAGCAAGCAATGCCAGTACTCACGTGTGTCTAGGTGTCGGTTCAGGTGGTCGAAGCGTTCGTAGGAACGGCGGCACACTTGACATCTGAACCCTTCACTGACCGAGCTTTCAGAGCTTCGCAGACGTTTCGGCAGTCGCGCATTCGTTGGTGTCACCGCCATCTCGACTGATGTCGTAGCCGAGAGACAGAAGAACGGAAATGTGGGAAGCTCATGGTTGCATAAGATCTATCGGCTGCCGGAAAGTGGGCGCGCCCCCATTCGCCTGAGGGGTATGCGTGGCGTGCGGGGGTGTGGCGTCCCGGCCACCAAGCCGGCAGAACATGAATGGCCGAGTTTTGACAAGCACGAGGAGCGGCTTCAAGGTGGCCTAGGTGAAGTTCAATTCAACCCTGACCCAGGTTGGAGTTGTCAAAATCACACGGTGTTTTTGTAAGAGTTGCAAGATGTAGAACGCACATGAGACAAGTCCACATATACTTGAGATTTCTACATTAGTCTTTTAGCTATTTCGACGCGTTGTCAGACCTATTGTACAGCAACCGATTCTATACCAGACGTAATTGCTGCCATTGAGCGCTTTTCTTCCCAATCTCGCGCACCTTGGTAAGTGCAGTTATAGTCCATGAATTCATCAGGGCGCCTAGACTGCGTTAGAGGGAGTAATACCCAGCCCCGGGGTTCGACTTACATCTTGATGATGTTGCTGCCCTTCTCTGTCGCAGGCTTTGCTGCCTCTCGACTGAACCGTTGGATCAAGCTAGCACGTTCGTACCGACAGTTGAAAGCCTTATCCAACACGGTAGCGATGTCTTCCTTGGATGGTCTGTCTGCAATATGCGCGCAGACTGTCCCCAAAGCTTCCGCATCTTCAATTGCTTGGCTTGCACCCTGTCCTTGGGTTGGAAGCATGGCATGAGCCGCGTCTCCAATCAGTATTACTCGTCCAGACGTCCAGGTGTCTAATGGATCCAGATCGCGCAACTGCCAAAGACCAATACTGTCTGCATTTCGGAGTACGTCTCGCGTCCAGGTAGGGAATTCCTTGAACGTCTCCAACATTTTCCCCAAATCTCCTTTTGTTACCCAGCTTTGCGCACTATCGGGGTTCTCATTCATGCGATTGTCTGGTACGAGCCCGACAACGCTGTAAAGTTGGCTATCACGTGCAGGACCCATGATCAGCCTGCAGTCATGAGCCATAATCATCGATGTGTACGGTTCCGCGGGTCTGATGTTCGTTGCGAAATCGGGAGCACGATCTTTGAGAACGTCAACCGGCAACATAAGGCGATATGCGGAAGAGCCTGTAGGTCTGGGATTGACTTCTCTACCGAGAACAAAAGTGCGTAAAGCACTGTGGATACCATCCGCACCGACGATGAGGTCTGCTTCTAGCGTATCTCCATTTTCGAGGATGACTATGCCTTGTTCGCAGTCACACCGAATCACTCGCTTCGAAGTGCGCACTACAGCAGGAGGTCCTTCTCGTTCGGAGCTCGTAGCGATGTTTTTGAGATACGCATGCAGGTCTTGCCGATGCCACATGATGCGATCAGCTCCATACTGTGTCATGCTGCGCAAAGGGATCTCGTTGACCAATCTGCCGTCCACATTGTAGATTCTGAAGCCATGGTCGATCGTGCCTCTTGAGTCTTCAAGAAGGTTCTGAAGTCCCCACGTTTTCTGGATGATCCTGGTGGCATTGGGCTGCAACGAGATGGTAGCACCAATCTCAGTACTGAGGCGAGACTGCTCGAGAATTGTTATGCAACGACCTTGCTTGCGCAGAGCTATGGCAGCTGATAGTCCTGCGATACCGCCGCCCACGATGATGATCCGGAATTGCGTTGATGATGACATTCTGAGGCTCTTCGTATCTGGAAAAGGTGATGACCGCGATCGAAGAAAACAAGATAGAACGGGCTACCAGTGAGCTGGACATATTGAACGTACGTCCCGGGCAGAGAGAAGCTGCTGATAAACGATATTGTTATCCTGTACGAGTGCTCTACTTGCCCGGCATACTCTGGGCAGGAAACTCGGTACCCCACTTCACGAGGCCGATTAATAGATCATGAAGATCCATTCCAAGCTAGGGAATGTGGTTCGGTTCAGCTGTCACCATGTGTTGTCGGCAAAGTGGGCATGATGCCGTTTTCGGCTCGGGTGGGGGACTACTTTGCACATCTAAGCTTGGTTCAGAGAAAGCATCAAATATCTCCCTCTAGCCAACGCTGATAGCTGGAAAACTCACAAACAACTCGTTCGAAAAATCGTTGGTTATTATCTTCAATCATCAACATGATTTCCACCACAACGAAGACGTCATCTGTCACGCTGAAAGCGGTTGACGATGAGCGTATGAAGGTCGACGGTACTGACATTCGTTATGGCGATTGGAGGGACGACTTGGCCAGAGACGGATATGCAGTGGTGAAAGGTGCCATTCCAAGAGAGAGGGCAGACAAGTATGCAGACCAGATGTACAGCTGGCTGGAAGGCTTGTACGTATTCATCCTCGGTCCGATTCAGGCACAATTAATCAGTTGTTTAGCAACCTCGGATTCGATCGAAACGACTTGTCGACAGTCCACAGAGACAATCTGCCGCTGATCACCGAGAAGGGTATGTGTCTGCAGTATGCTGTTACTCACGAAGACTTCGCTTGGGGGATTCGAGGAGAGCCAGGTGTGGTAGGCGCTTTCGAAAAGGTCTACTCGACGAAGGATTTGATCGTTTCCTTCGATGCGATCAACTTTACATTTCCCAAGTATGTTGAACGCTTTATGAAGAAGTGCGTGAGCTAATCGCAACTGCAGCCGCACGGATATTGCGGCAAACAAGCCGTGGCCGCACCAAGATCAGGATCCTTTGAAGCCTGGCTTCAGGTGTTTACAGGGCTTGGTGAACCTTCTTCCCAACGGACCGGATGATGGCGGATTGATCGTTTGTCCTGGTCAGCAGAATCCCTCATGCTCTCTCGTTCATCGTTAACACTTTCCAGGTGGTCATCTGTTGTCCGATGAATTCCACAATGATATGGCTGGAGAAGAGCGCATCCCAGCGTGGACACCCGAATGGTATGGCTTTACGGAAAACGGCATGAAGTGGCTTGAGAACAAGGGATTGAAGTGGGTGAAGGTGTGTGCTGAGCCTGGTGATCTGTTGCTCTGGGACTCGCGTACACCCCACTACAATCTTGGCTCCAAGACAAATCAGCCTCGTTTCGCGGCTTATACTTGCTATATGCCAGTTGCGCATGCAAGCCAAGAGGACTTGCTAAGGAAGAAAGACGCGTACGAGCGCTGGGTGGGCACTACACACTGGCCGAACGCGAGGCACACAGGCTCCAACATCGCGAAAAGAGACGGAGAGGAAGACCCCCACAATCGCCTGGAGCCTGTGAACAAGCCAGTTATGAACGAGAGAACATTCAAGCTAACAGGAATCCCGTACATCAAGGCATCTGATTAAGTGATCAAGCATGAACGGTTGGTGTATTAGTGTAAGACTCCCTCGTTAGGTTAAATGAAAAAAAAAAAAAAAAACAATGACGTCATGCAAACCGTCCTCTTGACCCTACACATGTGCCTCTCATTATCTCTACCACGATACAACATTTAGCCCTCGGCCCACCACCAGATGGGCAATCACAGCGGAAGAGGTTTTTTGAAACATCAACGAACAGATTGCGCGTCCTGCCGAGATATGACGCGTCACGCGGATGCGCGTCTTCTAAACGCGTTTTCTAGATGCGTCAGGGCGCGTCGACATTACAAGTTAATTACTTCAAGCGCTAATTGTGCAGCTTTTGGGATACTGCTTAGATTGCGACCATCTTTGTAGTGCTGGTTTGATCCACGTTTGGCCAAGTCTAGGACAGCAACTCCACTCGCCTTCGTTCACGGTTTCGCAAGATTCGGACACTGTGGTCGTGAAGCTGCAAGTTTTCCATACGCTATGACCACATAGCTACAGTCCTGGATATCAAATGCAAATCTAGAGGAAGATTAACTAGTTAGCTAGGCCAATCTTTGATTTCTAAAACGCCCCTAATCTGTATTTCACTTAACAGCACGTTAAAGATTCTTGTCTATTATAACAACAACAACAACAACAACAACTCTAGCATTGGGAACTTAAACGTAATAGGTCCATCCTGTTTGTACAACGAGCAACTGCGATAGATTTATTAACTAGCATGTCGAGCGAGTACTCCAAATCGCGCGAGAATCCGCTTGAGCACGTACGTACCCCTAGTTATACAACTCAGAAAAAGCAAAGAAACAGCGCAACAAGCAACAACACAACAACAGCACCAGCACAACAGCAGCACATAGTTCACAAGCTACCAGCGGTACTTCAGTGCGACATTGATGGATGGCCCGAAGCCTTCTTCAGAGCCCACTTCCCGGTGTAGGCTCGGATCTTCTTCCCGTACAAGAAGACCGGTATGCCCAACAAACCGAACAAAGCGGTCAAACCCGCGTACGTGCCGAACGTTCCATCGTAACCATCAGTCTCAATAAACTTGGCAACGCCATAGCTTGTTCCGAAGGAAACAAATCCTCGGAGAGCTGTGATAACGACAAGGATGGGCCCAGCGCGTGCCGGGTACGAGTCCAGGAGGTAGGTGATGGCAGCGATGTTGGCACCGACGAATGCAAAATAGTATGCTGCATTGGCAAACACAAACACAAACCAATGGTATGTTCCAGGATTTTGTGCTGCCAGACCGTACAATGTAGCAGCAATTGTTCCGCACAGGAGAGGAATCCATAGCAGAAGGAGACGGGTTTCAGGCTCGTGCACACCACCATTCCGTCGTGCCCGCCACTTGATGATGGCATCAGAGCCATTGCCCAAAAGCGGGAGCGCAACAAATGCAACAACGATTTGTCCAGCGTTGACGTACGAGATCGAGCTATCAGACCAGTTGTATGGAGGTGCGTGGACTATGTTGCCGTAAGTCGTGCCGATTGCAATGTTGACACCAATGGTGAGACCGTTGAGACAGAAAGCCCACAATACATTGGGAAACAGCATGACCTGGAAGGTGTTGATGAAGCCGTACAAGCCTTCCATCCAGTCTGGTTTACCCACAAACAGGCGCATGTCAGACCACACAGTGCGTGGGAGATATCTAGTGGTGTCCAAAGCTGGTCGTTCTGACAGTTTGACTGGTGGTGGTGCTGTGGCTCTCGAGGTAGTCTCTAGTTCGCCTCCTTCCTCAGCTGAAAATTGGCCGTACGCGATCAAAGAGCGGTTGTATCTGCTCTCTGGAACCCAGAAGATGGATAAGACGAATGTAGCCGCACAAAGGCCGGCTCCTAAGATGTACCAGTTGTCTGGACCAATCGCCTCGGCAATAGGAGATGCACAGATCACGTACACAGCTGCCAAAACCGTCTGGGTGGCCGACTGCCACATGAGGAAGGTGCTACGCTCATGCACGAAATGAATTTCCTAGTGGCACATCATTAGCTTACGTATCTGACGTTATGACAGTCTTCCACTTACTTGGATCATCATAGGTACGAGCGCCTCACTTTGACCTGCAGCAAAACCGAGCAGCATCCGAGCACCCAGATGGGAGTTGTAGTCCTTAGAGTAGGCCGCCCAAACTGCAGCAGCAACCAGGATCAGCAGCGATAAGAGATATACAGGCCGTCTACCAATTGCAAGAGCAAGAGGCATACAGAGCAGGTTGCCGACACCCATGAACATGGAAGGGTATGTCATCAGTGCGGTGATGTCGGCGTATGTTGCACCTTTGGCGGCATATATGGGAATGTACCAGGTGAGAAGGCCACCAAATCCTGACACAAGCGCCAAACCCAAGCTCGAAAAGATCGACACAAGAATGATGAAGAGGATTTTACGAGGTTTCGGAAGGTTCAAGGGATCTAGTTATGATGATTAGCACGATCGTTGACCAGTTCTCTGCTGTGAACCACGAACCTCGAGGATCAGCACTCGGAGAAGGAACCAAGAATATCTCGTTTAGGTCTGTGATGGTCACTGTTCCCATTGCAGCCGTCTCCTGAACTGGCTTCACAGGACCCGCCTCCGCGTCCGAGATGAACTCGTACCGCTCGACCTTAGTCTCCATACTTTTGGCGTCTTTGATTCCGTCGAGCATCTTGAAGGCTGTGAGATTTGTCTTTTGCGCCAGTAAAAATGAAGATATAGGTAAGATTGTAAGCCCGCTCGTCCAGTCCAGGAAGAGCAAAGGAAACTTCCTTGTTTGCGATCGTCGCTGATGAGTGCGAAGAGGTCGTTATATGTTGTGGAGGTCTTCAGCTCCTCCCGTCGGCAGTTCCTGCTAAGTTCTCGGCGTTCCTCCTTGCCGTCTAGTCCGCGTCCAGTTTCCCACCACAGCCGACAGAAAAGTTGGCTATCCTTGAATGCTCCGTTGGATATCAGAGCAAGCTCCACATCCCGTCCAAATTAGTCTCCACAACGCGAGCGCTGCAGGTCATACGAAACTGTCTGGTGTCCCGTATTGGAGAATCTGGGGTTGAGTCTGGGGTAGCTCGGTTCGGAAAGTGCGCTAGCTTTCGGAAGGTGGGACATCATCGACTGTGACCCGTCGATCTGGCAGGATCCTAACTACCCGTCGCTATTGCCGATAGTGTCAAAAAGGGTCTGGACTCGTCGATTAACACTGTGAAAAACCAACCTATGGATATTCTGTTTCGTGATCACCTCGTTGGCTGGAATGTCGGGCACGGTATGCAACATTGTGGTTTCTTATTGGTGGTACTGAAATGTGCAAGTCTCAATTCTAGGGACGGACACTCGCAATGTCCTGGTACTTCGTATGTCTCAAAAAAGGTCACAACGAAGCCAGAAATAGGTTTGAAAGGTGTATCAATTGCACTCATATCTACTGACAACTACAAAGGGACAAACGGCAAGATGATCCTGCTTGGCGTATCTGATCCGACATGTATTCTGTGTTCACCCTTGTTCTTCTCATGCTCAGGTCGCGGCGTTGAGAAAGATGTGTACTCGGCAATGCTTGGAAAGGAGCCTGAAACCTGAACACTGATCGATTCTCCCTCGTCGAAGTCGACCCCCATAGACCAGATACCGATCTCGAGCTTCACAACTTCACCTGGAGTAATCTTTTCTTCTTTGTCGTGTGGGTGGAAAGGAAACTGTGGATGTATGCTTCGTTCTACATCGAACGCCCGATGACTGGCACGTAACACTCCAACACTGCCCATATGCAGATTCAAGCTCGCGCGCTCCTTCTCCGGGATGTCGTCAATACTCTTGTATGAGGACGGTATCGCTGAGAAGGGGAAGCAGAGGTGCATGAGTAGTTTGCCGTCCTTGTCTCGCTTGCGCAAGATGACGAAAACGTTCATGTCATCATGTGAGGGACATGACATGTACAGGACAGCCTTTGGTAGACCAATAAGGCGCGACTTCCGAGTGAATTTATATGTGAAGTCGGCAACCGATTTCGCATCTTCCGAATTGTAGCGGATGAGCTCGCTTTTAGAAGCAGGATGTTCAGCCAAACCGGCGCTAGACAGGTGAAACTCCTTATATTGAGTCTCTGGGATCGGGAAGTCCGAGAACTCAATATTGTCGATTGCCTCCCGATCGCCGAATTGCAGCGCGGACCAACGAACCCTTGACATTTTCTCCCAGTCGTTGTCAATGCCTCGGAGATATTTGTCAAAGTAAGTGTGGAGCTCCTTGTCAGCGTGGGGATCACAATACAACTCGAACCACTCTTGGTGTGAACTCCAGCGGATCCACTTCTTGTCGTGAGGCACTTCGAGCCAACCTCTCACTGCACCCATGGTGTGTATACTGGAGAAGTCGCTTCCACTGATGAACACCGGCACTTCGATCTTGGTCATGTCCGGGCGCTTGTCGGCCCAGTAAGCGTTCGAAACTGGCGACCGTCGGTACATCTCCGCGAAATCCTCAATGCCGCCACCCGAGTTGTTCGTTTTGATGATGAAATGCGTAATCAGATCGAAGTTTGACATGCTGAATACACCTCCTCGACAGAATTGCTCGCGATATATGTCACCAGATCCTTCCCAGGGCGCGATAGCGGTAAGGTGTGGTGGGCGAAGAGATGCGACATGCCATTGAATGATGGCCAGAGCACTGTTTCCAGCCATGCCTACTTTTCCATTGCTCCAGGACATGGCAGCGATTGCTTCGATCACATCGTAGCAGTCTTCTGCGTCCTGAGAACCCATGATCTGTTGTGGTCAGCGAAGTCTTCTAGAGGAGCGTATGACTAGCTTACTGGTATCGAACCATCACTGTTGCCCGTGCCACGGGAATCTACCGAGACAATGGCGTATCCACGCGGACACCATACAACAGGGTCAAGACCTTCAAACTTCTCCAGTCCACTAAGTGCCTCGTTTGGTACGCAGCAGTTCCAGACACAGATGGGAAGCATATGTAGAGCAGAGTACTTCTTTCCATAGCAGGACCAGCTGATCACTGTGGGTAGCTTCTCATCTTCTGGGATATCTGTAGGTCGATAGATATCAACGTAGAGACGACATCCGTCCCTGACTACAATTTCAACGTCATGATCGATGCGGATGTCCGATTCCAGTGGCCGAGCATTGTGAGGCTTGGCTCCTTTACGAAGGACCTCAGATTTTCCAGGTGTGAAACCTTGGTAGTTGTTCACACCCACCTCAGGTTTCGAGATGCTTTTGTAAGCCACTTGCGTAGGGACCGGCATGTTTGATAACGACTTGATGTAAGAATTTAGTGTATGGTGTAGGAAGGGGTGAAGAACTTGAACTTGAAACTTGAACTTCCACCGACTGGCAACAGGGCCTACTTGAATCAACAAACAAATACTTAGAACGCAACATGTCAAACAACCTCCACCTTGGTGTGTGCCCGCAATGCGACACAACCCCACCCCCACAATCCGGACCCCACAAATCCTTCCAGTCTGCAACGCGGGGTAACGTTCAAATATGCCCACAAATTCCGACACTATCGGCATTGCCTTGCCGGTATGTACTAGCAGGCAGTAGTACTTTTGTCGGGATGAATGTTGCACGGCTTCGAGGTATGCTCAGTATATAACACCTTCAAGAAGGCAGATTCTCTCTCACACCACAACTTTGAGTTCTACTTCCTTGAGCAGCCGCACTCTCATCTGCCAACCATCCCTATATCGGCGGATTAACAGTCTTTCTTATACATAAAATGGCACCTCACGCCGAAGAACCAAAGCCAGACACAGGCGTCGACCTCATCTCGCATGATGGCACAGTCTACGGTGACTGGCGAGACGACTTCCATCGAGATGGCACTGCCATAATCCGAGGCGCAATCTCGCCCGAACGCGCAGAATACTACAAGCAAAAGCAAATCGAGTGGCTGCAGTCTTTTGGTCGTGGCTTTGACCCCAACGATGAATCGACATGGACTCAAGAACATCTGCCTGTGAGCTTCAAGGGTGGCATGTACTTTGCCTATTCTAGCACACACGAGAAGTTTGTCTGGTAAGTCTTGACCTTTGAGCATTCCAGACGGCCGTATTCACACATGCCCAGGGAGGCGCGCACCGAACCCAAGGTTATCGAGACTTTCAGCAAACTCTGGGGCACTGACGAGCTACTTTGCTCATTCGATGGCATGAATATTACTCTACCGCGCCAGAAGGACCTCAAGTGGAGCCCCTGGCCACACTGCGATCAATCTCCTCATCGCAAGGGTATGCAGTGTGTCCAAGGACTACTGAATTATCAGCCCAACGGACCCGATGACGGTGGTTTGATTCTGATGAAGGGAAGCAGTAAGCTATACGACGAGTTCTTCCGCGAGAAACGTGAGCAAGACAACCACGAAGACAAGCCCCCAGAGACCGAAGACTTCAAAGACCTATTCATCTTCAAAGAAGAAGACGTGAAATGGTTCCAAGACCGGGGTTGCACACTCGAGAAAATCAACCTCGAGCCAGGCGACTTGGTACTATGGTAGTTACCACACATGCCTTTTCACCATCAACCTAAGTCACTAATACTTTCCAGGGATTCCCGAACCATGCACTACGCTTGCTTCCCTCAGGGCAACCTCATCCGCCACGTGCAGTACGTATGCATGACACCAGCCAAGTTCGCGAAGAAAGAGGATCTCGCGCTCAAGGCTGAGCTATTCAATACATGGCAGGGCACGACGCACTGGCCGCACTGCAACATCCGCAAACAGGGTGTGCCAGAGCGGGATGGAAAGCCAGATCCTCAAAACAGGACGGAGCCGTTGGAGAAGCCCGTTATTACGGATCGGCTGTTGCAGTTGGCTGCTGTGAAGGCTTATTAGTGGTTGTGTTCATAGCTCTGCAGTTCTACAGCCTGTGTAGTAGTTATTCCATAGGAAAGCATTTCAATACATCTCAGCCTCAGATTACAATGCTCTATTTCTCCACTAAACTGCAGTACTACTGCCACATGGCAGCTGTGGTAACTTAGCTTTATCATGCTACAGATTTTTGAATATTTTAATCCCCCAACCGTCAACGTTCCATTTGTCTCCTGCTCTTTGAACACCCTGCCCCTTAACATCTCACCCGCCAATCAACCCACCAAACAAACCAGCAACAGCCTCTATCCTGTCCCAATCAATAACAACACACACTCACTCTGAAAATCTCACCCCAGCTACCCTCCTACCCCAAGCAGAAAACCCACTTTCCACCTCTCCACATTTCGGTAATCCTATCTCATCAATACATCATAGCAACCCTCCTTCGAACAACAATCAACAACCTTAGAACTCGCCTACCTACCCTACTACCTCTCTGCCTCTCTATCTCCACCTTAACCCATCTACAGCTTCAACAGCGCCGCTACAACCATCTCTACTTACCTATTCAACAAACTTCAATACCCTTTCACTCCAGCAACCAACCCCTACTTCTCAGTTCCCACTTCTTACCTCCCCACATCTTTAGGATTCCTCTCGTCACTATCTTATTAACACATTAACCCCGTCCTTAGAACGATAACAATAACAATCAACCAACCAATTAACCCCAAAACTCACTAACCTTCTACTATCTACTATCACATTCCACTACTACCTCTCTATTCTCCTACGCAACACAACACAAGTTACACAACACACCACCAACCACGTCTTCCAACCATGCAACCAACCCATTAACTCAACTTAAACACCTATAACCCGCATCTCAACAACCTTAAACCTCGTACTAACTAATTATACAACCTCAATCCATCTACTTCTTACCTCTACCAAGTTTTAGAACTTAAAATTCTACCTGATTTTTATATCCTTTCTCCAACTCACACTGATATACAATAACAACCACTCTTCTTACTTACTCAATATACAGTTTTTTAAAACTAACACTACACACAGCACAGCTCATGTCAACTTCTATAGAGATAGATGACTAGACGATTTTGCTAAAAGCGTGACGTTCCCACGTATAGACATAGTGATGTAAATATAATTAACATCTATAGCTAAACCCTAGTTTTATTTTCAAAGACTACAAACTATAGCCAGCTAACTGTCCAACTTATCTCTATTCCACCAAACCAAACAGAACCAACGCACACGAGCATCTCCAAACGAAACAGCTTTCTACAGCCCAGCCGAGTCTTCAAAAAAAGGGAAGCTCAGCGACACACTTCCACCACGGCCAAGAAAAACCGGGCGCCTGAATGCCACAAAATCGCAGCAATCGCACATCTTACCCTTTTTCCTCAGGTTCCTCCAGCTGTACGGTCCGCACTTTCCTTCAGCTGTCCACCAACTCGTCACAACGCCCGCGCAGCGTGCCAGGCGTTCTCCCTCCCCCATGTGATGTGCGTGCCATGCTCGCTCACCCACGCGAACGCACATCACAATCTATTTGGTCCCCACCAATAACCGTTCTCAGCGTTGCGCATTGCTGCGTCTTTTGAATCCATCGCGTGTGGGGATCCTGCAAATCGCGGAACTTTCCTCACTGTAAACTACCGGTACCTACCAGTGATCCATATTGACCGGAAATGTCATTCCTAGACCGGATGGAGATCGTCTGGGAGATGGATGCGGTGTCCAGAAGCGAAGCGTTGCAAGGCTCGTTGTAGCTACGCTGGATCCTTCGCGCGGCTTCTCTTCTACTCTCGACCAGCATGCACATTGTTGCGTTCAAAATACAAATCCTTTGAGCGGACGACTCTCCAAAAGCAGAATCACAACTCTCTTTCTGTCAGGCGGGTACCAAAACGGGTTTCCAGCTCGCACGAAACGGTAGCTTCGGTGTGGCCGCGTGGGAATGGTACGATGTGCGCGTGGCATGATGCAGCCTCCCACCAACAGCTCTCCACTAGGTAAACGGTCGCTTGCTGGTCCTCGTACGATTGCAAATGCGGCAACTGGAGCGCGAATCCAGAACAAGCACTCGCCAAACGGGCGTCTGCAGTCGCCCAAAAACAGCATGTCGCGACCAAAACAGGGTTGCGTGTCCGCCCAAAAGGTTGTGACGCGGGCTGATCTGCGTGCTATGCTCGTGTGAGTGGTTGGTTTTATTGTTCATGTATGCGTGGCTTTGCACGCACGCGCTGTCTGCACTCGCCTGTCGCTGCGCTGTCAAGCACCTATCAATCTCTTAGCTTACCCTCCCGTCGGTGCTGCCACGCGCACCAGCGGGTGTCTAAAACGTCAACGGGCTTCGCGAACATCGTATGTTTCTTCAAGCCAACCTTGCATACCGCGGCACTGCGTCGGCAACACAATATCGACGCCCAAAACACACTACTCTGCCTTGTTTCGTGTTCATGAACTGAGTGATCCGTGATGACGGGCAGAAATTGGTTGCTGGAGGTGAGCGAAGGAGCTGCGCGCATGCAAGTCTGCGCCTCATGAACCCGAGTGTCAGTTTGGCGAGGAAAAGTGCAAGGTGCTGAATCCTGAGGGCGGGGCGCAAAGCACTGGACGTTGTTCCGCTTGCCCGCTGCCCTCTAAACTCGCGATTCACGACTCGTAACTTTCAGGCTCGTACTCGTACCTCCACAACAATGTGTTACTCCGACCGACCGACCCCATCAGGGCAACAAATGCCTTTACGGCAGATTACCTCATTGTTAGGTCGCTCGGAGCTGTCAGGGCACACAGCACCGCCCATGAACCCTCCAGATATCTGTGTAATATACATAGGCCTCCTTGCGTCATCGCGAATCCGCCGCGGGTCTCTGCAACCGCACGCTACGGATTCGAGTTCGCATTCTCAAGCTGTAGGACGCAATTCGCCAAAATCATAGTGTTAGCGTCGTTCAACGGTTATCCCTACCTGGCGGCCTGTGTTTCGCTTCGCACCCCCGCTACCGTGTCATGTTCAGCCTCTCCTCGTCATTCAGCTCCCGCTGTGGAGCAAGAGGATCAGGAAAGGATTGCGAAATACTGAAAGCCTTGATAGGGCATAAAGAAGCGAATCTGCCTGAGCGCTGTGGGTTGTGGGTTGCAAGGTGGCGAGGCTTGCCCAATCAACAGGTCTGTTATCAACCTCTACGGCTGTTGAAACTGGGGCTTTCACAGCTTCCGCCAATTCCACGCCGTTGGTCATCGTGATAAACATGTCAGACGTCGCGTGGCTCTGTACACTTCGCTCTGTAATGTGTAACTGAAGAAAACAGAAACCCGAACACCAAGCAGGGGTTCTGCGAACCCGAGGGCGAGGACTCGGATTCGTGTTGCGCCCTGCTAACTTGAACAAGTTGTTGGCTTACGGACTACATCGCACAGAGCGCGCGCACAGGCGGCAAGGGCTGTGAAGCTGTTCGACAGACGCTTGCCGGTGAGATTACAGATGCAGGTGAGCTGAAGCGGCAGGTCGAAGACTAGGCGAGTCGCGAGGAAAAGGTTCAGCGGCCCGCGTAGCGGCGCGCAAATACAGTGGAGATGTTGAGTGATTGAGCCTCGTTTTGAAATCTCTGCTGTCTCCACGACGACAGTTTTTTGTTGTTCATCCCTTGCGCGTTCTAGCAACGTGCAGGTGAGATTGTTAGGCATCCTGCAGCGAAGCATTCTGTACCGTTTATCTCAAACGTCGAAGTTCCGCGTGCAACCCCAGCCATGCGCTAGAATACGATTGTCCGCCATACAGTGTTCTCGAAGCTGTACCGCTGTACCGTCGAGTGTTGTAACCGTGGCTCTGGGTAGAATTTTGCGCCGTTCAGGCACGTCATACATACTGGAAATGGACCCTGAGTTCGCGTTTTGCATGTGCTGTGAGAGTAGTTCTGAAGCTTGTTCAGGAATGGCGTATCTCGTTATCGTCGCGGTTGACGAGACGTCGTAGGGTTGTGTGACCGTACTTTAGATTGAACTTGTGGAAAAGCCGGCACAACTCCACTGTGTTTCCGGACGCGCAATCTAAGGCAGTTGAGCGTCCACTTGGGGAATTTGCGTAGATACGCAGCCTGTTCTTTGTTGCTTTGTAGTTCCCAGAGTATACTCTACTGCATCTGAGTTCCTACACTTGCAACTACAGTGATACGCAGGGAGCTGGTTGAGATTAAGGTCTTGGTCTTGTTATGATCGTGCATTGTAGCGTCCTGACATCGTTGACTATCGTTGCTTGTTTGCCTGCGGAGCAAGTGCAAATTGTGGACATCATCGTGAATGTGTTGGAGCCTAGCATGGCCGAAGTCGTTTTGTGTGCCACCAAGTCCGGTAATTGTTCTAAATTGGAGATACAAAAGTGGTGTAAGCTGTGAATAGAAGAGATATTGAGAAAGAATGATGGAAGCTGATGTTCCAATTCCACCTCTCGACCAAACCGAGTCATGACTTCGATCTACAGGATCATGTTAGCATGACCAGTAAGACAGTCTGGTATAGGTGTCACAGGTACAAACAAAGAGTTATTAACGTGTAGTATCATGCGGGCTCACCGCACGTATCCGAGTCAAGTTTCTCGGTATCATTGCCTCCTTCTCACCTACCATGTCTGACAACCAGGCGTTCCAATATCAGGCGTCCTTGGCAGAGATTGTTCAATCTACTGACAACAGTGGACTCAAGACCCATATCGAATATATGCCAGGCTTCATCGGTTCTGGTTGTTACTTGTGAGAATATGGAATGAAAGCTTAGTCGATACGGCCTTTATGAATAGGAGAAGCACGTTTGAATGAAAGGTGAAGTCAAGCAGCGTACGTCGCGGCAATACGCTGAGTATCCACGCTCGGTAGGCTCTTTTTTCTCACCAACTTGGGCTGGAGGAGGTTGACGGAAAGCGGGTGAAATCAGCAGCACGGAACCCGCGTACCCGTACATTTGCTGAACGAGTCAGCCCCTCATCCAGTCTGGCAACACGATAGGTTTTTCTGTTGGTTA
Organism: Neodidymelliopsis sp. IMI 364377; assembly: GCA_027946375.1. Taxonomy (NCBI): domain Eukaryota; kingdom Fungi; phylum Ascomycota; class Dothideomycetes; order Pleosporales; family Didymellaceae; genus Neodidymelliopsis; species Neodidymelliopsis sp. IMI 364377. The sequence goes on along the minus strand of JAPEUT010000069.1, from coordinate 23,973 downwards.
CCAGCTGTTCAAGATGTGATGCGCAATACTTTAGCTTTTCTTGCCGAGATTGTGAGCTAGCAAAGACGTCGAATCGCGGCTTGCTGACACGGCAAGGCCGACCAGTTCAAAACCAATGATGAAGGAATGTCGAGCCTTGCTCTGAACGGACACGACAAGCTGGAAACCTGATGCCTTTGACTTTTGTCGTGACTCGCAATAGTGTCGTTGGAATTGAGTTCAAGAGTTTGCACAGACGTTCACCCCAAAAAGGCAATGCATGTATTTGTCACTGTACTCAGCTCAATCGAAGGGCCTGTGCCGTGAGGTGGAGGGTGTATCCTGTACAGCCAATTTCGCAGAAGCATCTGGCCGCCAACACTGTTCAGTAGAGTGTGCAAGCCCGGCTGTTCAGCGGGCGCTTCCGCCAGCGCGTCGGCTTTTGCACGGTATCGATGTCCCGATCTCATGCATACAATCGCAGGCCATCCCTGGTGAGGAGTTGGTTGCAGGGCTTGATGTCAACAGCAGGCACAACTTCGGCGAGGTCGATGTGCGCCTGCCTGTTTCTTCAGGAGCGAATCCCTTGGCGAGAGAAAACAAGTCGTGACGAGCGCCACAGCAACCGTCTCGGCACTCCTGCACATCCACGACCTGTACGCTGGTCATGATCAGCGCTAGTTCCGCCATTTTCGGGCGCGGGAAGGATTAATTGTCTTTTGGAAAAGACCGCTTTATTGGATCCGAGGCTGGCTGTCAAATTACATGCAGATACGAAGGAGTATGCTTCCTGTCTGAGTCGTGTGAAGTTTTGCTACCTTGGTCACTGATGAAGTCGGGAAGGAGAGCTGACCGCTGCACGGGAACGGAGGATAGGGGTCTGGTGTGGGGCAGGCCGATCCGATTCGTGCTCGCTCAGATCTGAGCTAACAGACTTCCCTTGCTGATGCTGCATTTTGCTTTGGCAAACGGAAAACGCTGCATCTGAGCTGCACTAAGAGACTGCCACGGAATCCACCCGCTGCGAGCAGAGCGTTATGCTGACTCGTCTGCGTCCTCAGGCACGCAGCAAGTCCGCTGCAGCCCCATTTGATTGAAACAGGGGTGAATTTCAGTTCTAAGAAGCGAACGCGAAAAGGAGTCGTTATTGTTGCTCCACACAAGTGAACTGTGCTGCCAGGGTGCGTCGCAATCTGTGTGTAACATACTCAATCTGAACGGGCCACTGTGTGGTCGTAGTTGGTGTTTGGTCGCCGGTGTGCCGCTGTCAAAGCTAGGTGTTCAAAACCTCCGTGTCGTGCACGTCAGCTTACAGTCCCCAATTCTGGTAGGAGGCGTTGATTTCCGCCAATCAGGATGACAAGAAAAGGGGCGAGAAGCACAGCAAAAGCAACGAGCATGACTGCTGCGTGTTTGTGGGTATGGATTCGAAGATTCGCAAAACGCGGGTCTCATTGGTGGCGCGGATCCCTCGTTAATCTGATCTTGAAGATCGGTCTAACAGGGGAGTCCCTGGTCGGTCTTCCAGTGTGCTGATTCGTCAGATAATAAGTCTAACAGATGATGTTGGAGTCTCGATTGTAGGGCCAGCCGGCTTCGTGAGTACGAGAACGCAACAATGCAATCTGCTTGCGTTGAAACAAATGCAAGCAAGACCTACTCGCTGACCCTCGTTCCTCCACATTACCAGGCACGGAGAATTCCGACCGATGTCAAGGGCGGGGCAAGTCGCACAATAGCAAGGCCGTGAGCGTGCAAGCGTGCGAGCGTGTAACTTTCTAGGTTCAACGTCGCCGACCTCTTCTGTGCAGTGATCTGTTGCACTGCGCCGAAGCTTCTTAGTTGACCCACGCCAACAACATCGTTTTCGTTACCTGCCCGTTGGGAGAACTGTGTCGATGATGCCTTCGTTCTGAGCCAAGGGTAAGCTATGGCGTTCTCGAGGCGCTGTAAGCCTGCCTGTTACAGGGAATATCTGGTCGACAACCACCAAAGCGTGCATAGTTCCTTTTTGCTTTACTCGTACGGCGCAAATCTTTTTTCATCTGCAGATTCAAGGGTGTGAGGGTAAACCTTGTAGTGGTGATCCTTCGATGACACGCCAGGTTTTACGAGTCGTGTTCTGTTTCTGTAGCGGATGCTGGTAATCGCGGGTAAATGGCATACGGAAAGGCGCCGCATCTGCACAGGGTACGGCAAACTAGCATCGGGATATGCTGCAGCATCGATATTATGTTTCTTAGACGCCCGAGGATGTTCGGCTCTGAGTATTGTTGTACAAAGCACGGAGGAAGCGATGGTTCAATCTCTTCCGTGCGTCAAAGTGCTCAGCCGAACAATGATCAGGCATTGTGTTGACCACAGCATGAGCCGCAGTTGATTGCTGGGACCACCGTTATTTCCAGCGCGCAGGAACGACGTGTGCTTTTTGCTACGGCTGACGTAGACCTGGCCAACCAGCGTCAGAGAAGACACAGGGGTTTTGGCAGGCTTTTGCAGCAGATGAAAGCATTGGTAGAGGTTTGTTGCAAGCCGTTGTACGCGCCCTAGATAGCAAGGCGATCCTGGAGCACGCAGCAATCCGTTGCCCCAATGCAGCTGCCGGGCACCATGGACCATGGTCAACGGCTGTCCAAGTCACGTTTGCAAAGGCGAACTCGATCGGTGACAATTACTGGGCTTGGCATACGGTCGCAACTGCACTTTGTCCTTGCGACGGACCGGGGCGCTGAATCATTAGTCCAAGATGCATGCACCACAGACGGGAAGAAGCTGTTTGGATGGGGGCCCTTTTGGAAACGACTTTTTGGCGATGCTGTGGGTTTGAGACGGATCGGCCATGGCGGCCGTTGAGCTATCCAGGCGCTGGGATACAGAGTACTATGGGCGGGCGAGCCGTTCTAGGCAAGTGGACGGCGAAGTTGCTGTGTTTGTGCGAGTCTGTATGCAGGCGGCTGAGGCACAGCTGCTGGTGACGAAACAATCTCTCGGAGACAAAGACTCCCGGGTCGCACTTGACCGTAAGTAGACTAAGGTAACCAGTAGCTCGGGAAGCTGTTCCACCCCAGGATCTGCTCCAGCCACAACACAACGCCGCAGCCTCACGACGAGGGTGTGCGGCCAGGCCGGAGTGCATCCTGAACACTGAAACTGGAGGGTTTTTGCGTGGGGGAGACAAAGGGATGATGCATCTATTTTTGCAGCGGGGACCTGAGGCCGGGGACCTGCCGAGTAGAGGGCAGCGCAGCAGTGAGGACAAAGTGACGCTGGCGGCTGGTATCAGGTAGAGTAGACAGTGGAGGTACCCTGCGCATACCCACCAAATGGCGTAGTGGGCCAGCAGAATTGGTGGTCACTGGGCGGCATCGATTGTCGACGATGCTGCGCAGTGGATGAAGTCAACCATGCCAACGTCGCCGACCGAGGGCAGATGGGGCAGGCATCAATTGGACGGGGCGGCCGTTGATGGGCGCCGCTGGCCCTGGGTCGTCTCGTCACAATGGACCGCATGCGACCAAGGGTGCTGGATGTCGCCGGCAGACGGTGAGGGCTGGGCTGGAGCGATGGAAGCTCGATGATGCACGATGCGCTCTGGGTGGACTGGGCGGGCACAACGTTCTGGCGTTGGCGAACCCGTGCGGACAGCCCCTTCCCAAACCGTCTTGTGCGTCCCAAATAGGATGCACACTAAAAAGATTTGAATTCGCATGGCAGCGTAGAATTGGCTGGCGGCTTCCAACCAAGTGGGCTCGCTGTGCGTCGTCCCGCCGGCAGATCGCAGCCAAGCAACGGCCGCCTGCGACGAGCGTTGCGAAAGCCGCTGCAGGCTGACAGCGACGGTGTCCAGGGCCTGAGGCCGCGGGTGCTGTTGGTGGTGGTGGTGGTGTTAGTGTTAGGAGTGGTGATGCTGCTGCTGTTACCGCTGCTGGCCTGCGACGCCTCAGGAAACGAGAGCCGCGTCGCCGTGCAGGGCGCGAGGGGCCAGCAGAAACCGAGGGGAGACGGCCATGGGTGGTGACCCTGGTGATGCCGTGGGCGGTGTCGATTATCGCGCCGGGGCGAACGACAGGGCCGAAAAGGAGTGCGGTGAAAGGCCAAGGCCACCTCGCCGACCTCGTAGTGCTCGTAGTGCCCCACTCGACGAGGGCCGTGACGATCGCACTACGCCGTGGTGGGTGCAGCGGCAAGCCTCAGCACCCGTTTGATCGACGAGCCAGTGGTGACTGCAACGTGCATCGTGCGGCGCTCGCTGCTGGGGAACGACCAGCTGGCGGTGCAGGGGCAGAAACACCACGCGCGCCGCTGCGTTCGCGACGAGAGCACGGCGAGCTGAGGGCCGCTGTCACTGCATGTTTGTGTGTTGCTTTGTGTCTCCCCGCCGCGTGGCTACTATTCATGGCAGTGCCAGTGGCCGTGGCCGGCGCAAGGGCGGTCAGAGGCAAGGGCGACTGGCGCGGTGGTTGTAGCCCGGGAGAGGCCTTCCCGCCCGCCGCCTACCAGGATCACGGTACGCGACGAGTCTGCTTTTCGCTGTCAAGTGTTTACAGAGTCACCCAGAGCAGGGCAGCCAGCTGAAAGACGGGCTAGTCGAGACGGAGAGAGAGAGGCTGCAACAGACTGTTCGCGGCTGCTAGCAACCACGGTTGGTTTTGCTTGGTGCGCCATGTACGGTACCCTGCACCGTAAGACGTCTGTCTGTCTGCCCCAGCGACGGTCGATGCGAGTGCACTGCACTGCACGCAACATCAACAACCACCATGGCCCATGGGTGGGGGTATTCCTGACTGTGTCCATGCTGTCCAAGAAATACGCCCTCGGCCGCCGCCCCTGCGCTGCTGCCCCTGCGCTGCATCGCCATGAATCGACGGCGAAACGTCCAGGGCCCCCAGCGACCGACAGCCTGAGGCGAGCGCTGCGGGCCTGCAGCGGGTACTGTCGACTATCGAGCCAGCACGGAGGCTGTTTGGCCGCGAGCGTTGGATGCCTGCAACGCCCTGGTAGCCCTGCAACTCTGCCCTCCCTCCTCCAGGATAGGCCGCGAAGCGCGGCGCTGGCATTTCATTTTTCTGCCGCTAACCTGCGCGCTCGCTGGCCCATCCGCCCTCCTGTAGCGCCCCCAAAAAACGCCATGCCACGATGTGATACAGGGTTAAGCTCAAATCCGACGATCTGGTCCACTTCCAGGGAACCACCTGCTTGTGTGCGTCGACGACACCCATTACTCTAGCCCGTCGCCGTCAGGGCCCAGCTAGTGACCCAGAGCGCCGCATGACGCCCCAGCGCTCCCCGACCACCATCTCACCAGTGCCTTAGCCGCAGCCTTTCAAAACCAGAGCCCTCGCTCTGTCTCCCATCCCGATCAGTCCATAGCCCTCGACCGCCTTGGCCCCCGTCCACCACACTAACCTCCCCGCGCCCGCTGAGATATATACCGCCCGTCGCCGTCTGGCACGTTACCGTTGGCTCTGGTCTCAATCCGTCCATCTCACCTCACCTCACCTCACTTCACCTCACCTCACTTCATCTCGTTACTTCACTCTCGATCTTGTTGTGCTTTCACTACCAGACGTCATCACGTAAGTCACCCACCACCACCACTGCCTTGCCTCTCCCCACCACACATCCTCTCTACACTCAAGCAATGCTGCAACACATTGCTACAATCATTTCTCCTTTGGCACTGTTGCTTTTCTTTCCATTCTGCCTCCAAACGGTGGTTGTCCACCTATACCCCACCAACACCATCTGGCTGCAGTCACTGACTGCATACTCAGCATACTGTGAAGACAAAACAAAATACTTGCATACAGCATCTTTGTGATCAGCTGCATCGCCAAGTAGTATTGCTTTTGTGGCATACTCCTTACTCAACCCACCAAATACACACTACCATCACACACCTTCAGTATGGTAGCCCACCGACGCGGCCCCTGGTCGCAGCACGAAGATCAGTGGCTCGTAAATCTCGTCGCTCGCAATGGCCCACACAACTGGGTACGCATTTCACAGGAGATCGGCTCCAGGTCACCGAAGCAGTGCCGTGAACGTTACCACCAGAACCTCAAGCCATCATTGAACCACGACCCCATCACACCAGAAGAGGGGGACATGATTGAGAAGATGGTTGCCGAGATGGGAAAGAGGTGGGCTGAGATTGCAAGAAGGCTCAAGGGACGCAGTGATAACGCAGTCAAGAACTGGTGGAATGGTGGCCAGAACCGCAGGAAGCGAATTCCCGACCGTCCTGACCAGCAACATCGCGAATACTCGCAAGGCTCAGAACACTACCAGTACCCTATGGCGTCTCACCACGACGACCAGCACATGCACGCATACCATGACTCTCGCCGACAATCGCTGAACCCTCCCATGCACTCTCCGTACGGCGTCAAGCTTCCCCAACCCCAGCGTTTCGACCCTTACCCAGGATCACGACCACAGCCACTGGAGCTCTACGGACAGCCTGCCAGCGTACGGGCACGAGGCTTCGAGACACCCATGCCTTCACCCTCAGGCTACTCGTCAGTCTCCGCTGACGGTGCCCCCTCCCTTATCACAGACACCGGCTCAGAGTCGAGGTCACCACGGGGCGCTGCCTCACCACTCGACATCACCCTTGCACCTCTCGTCGGTAACAGGGATGAGCGCAAGAACTCGAGCACTCGCTACCTACCTTCTACCGGCTTTGCAGCTGAAGACGATGTTCACTCTCCAGCATACGACCCGTACAGGCGTAGTGGTTCCCTGCAGCTGCCTCCTCTCCACCGTGAAGCACCCTCACCCGCACTCAAAGAGCCACACTACATTCATCACCACCAACAACAGCGAACACCGTTGCTCACCCAGCCTGCACCACAGCACGTTCATCACCACTCGCTACCACAATCAACCTCCTTCAGCGTACCCCAACGAGCACTGCCAGGCTTCCACTCGCTGACCGAGCCCGTTCTACCGCTGCCATCGACATCAAGCGCAGCGATCAGCCCAGCTGTGCGGCAACTCCCCTCGCCCTACGCGCGACCGGCTTTGCCCAGCCAAACCCATAGCGCACCCGTCTCACCCAAAGACAAGATGAGCCTCAAGAACATCATGTAGATGTCTGTTCAAGTTTCACGCTACTTATTATACCCGGTCCTATTTATATACCATGTACACACTGCGAGTTTCACATCTACATACTATTAATGGTCGATCTATACAGTCATGGCAGGCATGTCATCACTGGTTTCATGTTTCGCCTCTTCTATCTTCACTTCATTGGCATATTTGGCACATAGGGAGGCTGGAAAGCCCGCTGGGATAGCGATCTTGTTGCTGCACAAGTACTGTCAAGAAGATACCCCACATCAAAACGGTTTGGTCCGGTTTCACGCCAGAAAAGTGAACCACACAATAGCATTAAGAGCGCGAGTCATCCGCTCTGAAAATAATACCCACCAGCCTCACTGCGAGCGCTACAATGAATCAAGACAACTACACTTCTCATCAGCATTCCAAATACTTGTCCATCCCCACAAAATGAGTCGTGCACTTGCTCAGCTGAGCTCCCTCCTAACGGGCAACAGTAAATCCCTTCCCTAACCACACCAAGATCAGCCTCCGAGGGATATCGGCACCGGGCTCTCTCGGGGACCTCCCTGATCTGCACGTATCTGCCGGGCAGTGATCAGCATCCCTAGCGCCATCTGCTTCGTTGACGTGCGCAATCTTGAAAAAACGATCGTCGCTGTAATGTCAAATCACGAGCGAGGATCTGATAAATAATGTCAATGTACACAGTTTCTTTCGGCTACAGACAGCCAGGGCAATGTCACTTGGTTCGCTTCACTCCCAGGCGTGGAGACATTACATGGGCGACCAGGTTTGGACAGAGCGTTTCGCCGCCGCCGTCGTTGCGCAGGGATGCATACGCCATGGCTCATCCGGCCAATGTGCAGCTGTTCGTGTCGCTTCTTGTGTCTGGGGGACCCTGATCCTGGATTCCGAGTGATCGACGGCTTGTTTCTGATGGCCCTGCACATCGACATCAGCTTCTCTCCCCACAACCTTCGTCTATCAAAACCTATTCCCAGTATGGTTTCGTCAATTTGCAAATAGCTATGTATCACAGTACAGCCAAGCCTGCAACACGATTTACCATGGTGCATCACGTTACGACAGAAACACTAAACGGCGACCTGAGCATTGAGTCGTGACGTGCGGATCGGAGTAGCTCAGATCAGCTGCCACACATTAACGATCCCGTACGCTGCGATGCGGTGCCATGTGGGGAGTAAGGTGGTTCAACTGCATGATGTGTCCCGTTGATGATGCGGCAGAGACGGGAGGTCGCCGACCTCAAGCGTTGGAACTACCAACCCCGTTACTAGATCTGGAGTGGGATGACCCGATCTGGATCACGTCAAGACCAAGGGAGATGAGTGGGTTTCCTGGACTTGTGGGATTTGGGGGTAATGAGTGACGGTTTTCGTTAAGGGAGACGAGGTGATTGGACAGAAGTGTATTTGCTGAGGGTTATTGTGTACAGGTGATTGGATGGAAACGGCAAAATCCTTCATCCATGCCGCTAGTAGCACAAGTAATACCATAATCTATAGCTACTTTTTACTACAGCTGAACGCCCTGTGTGCTGGAGGTCAACAGTCACAAGCTCCATGCATCGCAAACCCCAACTGGCTGAAATTCGCACGAGTAAGATCCTGATTGGTGGGAACCCTTTCCCTTTTCCCACATCGTTGGAGTCTTCGCTGGTGTATGCAGCTAAGTGTTACGGACGGCGAAGGTCCTCTCTGCTGGGACAGATCTGTTGAGTTCTCGAGCCGCCAGCCACAGGCCCTGTTGGCGGAGTAGGTACTTAGGGATATGCAGGTGACGAACTTGCCAGAAGTGGTGATCAGGGTGCTTATTCGGGGCTGCGTGGTGGTGACATACCTATCCACCTACCTACCTACCGGGAAGGGGGTCAGCATGATAGATGATGTTTCGAATCTCTCTTCCTGTCTTGAGGATCTACACTATACGGATTGAAGTAAGTAAAAAGGGGCCAGGTAACGACATACGAGACTACCTCAGCTGTAAAACGTCTTCGACCACGGTTCACCATCACACCTCTGACCCGTCACTTCTATTCTACCGCCCACTATCCCGTTTCCATCCCCCCATCGTTCACCACCAGAATCCGCCATCACAAAAACCTACTACCGAGCACCAGTAGTTCAGTAGTGTACTCGCCCAGCGCGAAAACAGCGGCACGTCCGAAACGTTAAACAACGTTTCGTCCCCACTTCCATCGTTGCTTGTCAGCCGTCAGTCAACCAGTCACTCCCCTCCCCATCCGTTTCGATTCCAACTTCTAGTCGCCGACCTGGTCTCTAGCGCTCTTCCGTCGCTCTTAGTGCATATCGTCCATGAATACGATCGTGCCGAACTAACCCATCTAAATCCACATTGCTGATTCGGGAAAATACAGTTTGAGAACTGAGAACTGAGGCCGGGACGGGCATGGCGTAGCCGACGTGCGGCGTTTTTCTTCTAGACACATGCACGGGTATGGAATGCAGGTGTCGTTTTTTGTTTGGTGACAAAGGGCGTGGGCGAATTGCGGCGTTGGAGCTATGGCTAGTGTGTGGGTAGTTCTTTGGTTCTGGATCTGCGCCGTTGGACGCCTGGGGTGGAGAGAGCCGAAACTCAAATTGTTGCTTTGGGAGCCCTGTTTTCTTTGAAGAATTTAGGGATACGAAGATTATCGTGGTTCGTGATCCGTGAAATTGCACTTTGAGGGTTTGTTTCTCTCCTGAGCGGGAATGCAGTTCGGGAGGATAAGGGGGGGCTCAGGAGAGGTAACTGGTGGCTGATAGCAATACGGAGCGTGCGCGTCAATTGAGTGGATTTACGGGCTGCACATCTGTCATCACATCCTGCAGAAGCGTGCGACGGTGCAAGTTTGAGCCTGACAGGGTGTAAACCGCTGCTAAGTTTGCACTACAACTTCACGATACTTCAGCCACACTGGCGCATGAAGCAGCCGCAGTGACCTTTTGGAACATCATCACCTAAATACTCCTCTCAAACAGCTACATGTGTTGGATTGACGACAAATGTCACCGTTCGTGTGGGGACAGAGCTGAAGTGACTGCCGAGCCATCCAACTGTCCACGCAAACAGTGGTACGGTGGTGGGGACGACGTTGTCTCGGACGCAGCAGCGATACGTCGACGGCAACGGGACCGTTGCCAGTTTACTCGACGTTGCCGTTGTGGATCTCGCATTCGCGATCGTTCGTGTAGTTGGACTCGATGGTCAGCTTTTTTGACGATGGTGAGCAGCTCCGAATGGCGTTCTTTCGTGCGCGTCACTCATACGGGAACGTCACCGCTGCTTTGACGACTGGCAGGTCATGTGGTTCGTTTCCACTTTGCAATACTCCTGTCATTTGAAGTGCGATCCGTTATGGGCAAATCGGGTTGCACGGTGTTGCGATTGAGCAAGGAAGGCAACGTAGCTGTAGACTGTTGACGTGTACACTCTGTGTAAAAGGTACTGACGCCATTTATAGGGCACTGCACACAGTTTTGTATTGTAGAGGGCGATTCGGTGGAGCGGTGATCGCTCCTTCTTTGGTATGGTCGTCCAGAGTATTATGACGAGGGTCGATAACGATGGTTGAAGAGGTGGGAATATACGTGCAGTGTGATTGATTGGCTTGGTCGTTGAGTCCTCTTATGATTTTAGTTCGTGGTTAGTGTGATTCAGTAATTCTTTCGTGCTGTTCGCACGTGGGCCTTGTTTGAGCTGGGAAGGTAAGTGAGATGGAGAGACTATCTCAGCTCCCAACTATAGCGATTGTAGATGCCTGGCAGGATATTCTCCAAAAAGCTCGACCAGTAGAACAATATTAGCAGCGAAATTGCATAGTCAGACATACACACTTTGTCCATTGCTTAGTCTGAATTGCTCATCATTTAATTTTGCTCGATAAAAGCCTTGAAGCGGAAGCATATAGAACCTTGGATTCACTGATATGTTTAACTCTAAGTCTCTGCCTTAGTCTCGGATAGCACCGCTTCAAAGGAGACAGGAATTTACACCAACAACTACTACTGGAGATGCTCTGTCTCTCGCTTTACCTCAAGTACCCCCAAAGGTTATGGGTAGTGAATATACAGGAATTGTTCTCCATGTACAGGCACTGGTAAGGATGCTTGACTGTGTAAACAGCGGAACGATTCAGAACATGCCTCCCCAGTGTTTCTGTGTATCTTGTCGATGTTGAATAGATGCATGTTGACCACAACCTTGATCTTGATCTTGATTAGTTTTTGCATCGCGATACGTCGCTTCTGACTCGGCATACAATGATCCAATTGCATTTTGCTCTCTACGTTCGAGCTCGATGCATCCACCTATTCTTTCAGATTAATTGGCATGTTACAACAATATGTGTGCGCTGGAGAATTGACTTTGTGTTGTTCGGATCGTTCTCTTTATCATGCAGCGATTGCACTTGGTGGCAGATTTGACTTCCAATCGCCCTGACTTACTGGTAAGACCTTATAGCTGGGTTAAAAATTGACATGTATAGCAGAAGACGTGTTTTTGCTTTTGTTAATGAACTTTTCATTTCGCTCTCCTCGTCCCAGAACGAAGAACGTGTCTGCATTGACTTTGGATGCTTGGAACGGCAGTGTTACAAAGCAACCAATGCATCAGTAACCTATCAAAGGCACCTGGTGTATCCGTACCTGAACGATCTCAAGATAATGTATGGTTGAGTTGAGTTAGTTTAAATATTACTGGGAAAACACCATTTAATGCTGGATTGTGTGAAACATCATGATGGACTGTTTTCTTTGGTCAGATAACAACTCCCCGAGCTTATGAAAACAAACATTGCATATTCCAGACTCTCGAGCATCTCCAGAATACTGAAGAATTCAACTGCAAATATTAGACACTGATAGGGTTAGACTTTTACACGACTGTACTCAAGTCTACCGCATACACTGTAGCTTGGCATCCACAATTTCCTACTTTTTTTTCTTGTTGGAAAGTATGATGAATTCCTACCACAAGCTTCAACAATCGTCACACCACAAAATTGAATTATCTCATAGTAAGTGTTATCATCCTGAGATGCCCAGCTATGATTGGTTGACCTCAAACTGCCCAAAGCGTGCTAGCGCAGTGTGCTTTCCAGAACTTCCGAAGAGCAGGGGCGTGTCACCATCACCACTTCATCCTAAGCTCTACATAAGTCATTAGCATCGTCGCATAGTTTTCATTTTCTTATGTATTGATAATTCTTGTGTTACTATATTGCAGAGTTACGCGCTAATCGCACCCGACGCGACGCGTGGCGTTTTGTTCTTAGCCTCCGGCAATGTCATCTAACAACAACCTTTATGACCCAGACCAAGACGCCGTGAACACTCGCTGGATACAGCCTTGGAGTGAGGCTTTTCGGGTGAGTTGCTAGTTGCTATTTCTAATACGGACACACTTGAGCACACATTTCTAACGTATTACAGGCGCAAAGAGATGTTGGACTTCGCGTTCCCATCAACTTCCACACTTTGGCAGCAGTCTCCTTGACCCAAGCTTGTTTTGTTGACAATCAGTTCGAGCACAATGCATTTCAAAAGTGCTTCTCGAACCTGCTCGGGGTTGGTTTCCCTAGATTCGAAGTGGACGTGTATTGGGATGCACTTCGATCAGTGTGGAGTCTATGCCCAGTCGAGCTCCCACAAGACGACACGGAAGTTCAGAGTGACGCCCCTGTAGTTTCAGGGCCGACCATATCTATTTCTACAGGAACTGCAAACGCTAGAGTCCCAGAGAGCACGGCAACATCGCCAGCGCTGCTAAAAGTTCGTCAAGATGGGTCGCTGTCGAATGAGCCAGTGGCAACGACACCGAGCATAGCTGCTGAAGCATCGACTGTCCCGGCAGAATCTACGAATGCACCAGCTCAACCAACCGTTATCAGTTATCCTACTGTTGAGGGGCCCCCACTTCTGCAGATTGGACGCTACAACTGCACATCGCAGATGACCCTTGGCCTGTTGACCGGCCTATTAGAAGATTTCCTTGGCGCAACAGCTACTACCACGGGCGCAACTATCACGTTTCTAGATCTCAATGTCCACGCCGCAGCGTTCCTATCGGATCCGGATGCACAACCGCCGCAGCTCTCCCAGGATCAACTACCGGAGTCTGGCAACCTCTTGAGCGACATAATGGATGGAAATTTGTCAACAGTCTTGTACACGCCAACCTACCTAAGAGATCAACGAGCAAATTTGAATAACAGTTGGTATGACGTCGCATGGGATAATCTCCCTGCACAAGGGTACTATGAAACATCCAAAAACTCTGCAGACAACATATTCACTCAGAGCGGATGGCCGACTGAAGCTTTGATGGAATTTCAAGACCTTCACAGGCTGGTAGCCAGCTTTGGCACTGTTGATCAACAAATGTCAGACTACAACATTACAGGTGACCGTGATTTCATCTTCCCGCCAGACACAATCAGTCAAGACCGACAAACGACTTTCGCTACCACTGGACAATTGACTTCTGGATGCTACTTCCCATCTCCAGATGGTATGGTAACATCGCAAACGAACTCGTCGTTCGCTCGTGCGATGCCACCATCGTTAAGCATAGATTCCAACCCCGATCTCATGAGTCCGATACCATCCGTATCGAACCTGACCAACTGCGGCATCATCCCTTTTTTGAACCAAAGCCTCGCAGGTACCACGGCAGATAAGGCGCCTCTACCTTATGCTGCGTATGTGCATTCCACGCTGTGGTCGTGGGCGCCTGGCCAACCTCTGAACATCACCAAAGGTAGCTCTACCGCAAACCGTTGCGCAGTCATGGTGAACTCTCCCTATGCTGGAAGATGGGAAACAACGGATTGTGGAAATCGATACCGCGCAGCCTGTCATAACTCTCAACAACCATACTATTGGGAGGTGTCCACAGACACGGCTGACTACAACAGCGCGGAAGACTTATGTCGGTCGCCACTACAATTCAGCGTTCCGCACACCGCACTTGAGAACGCACATCTCCTCGCCGCCTTGCAGCAATCTCGTGACGCGAACGAACCTGTTTATGTCGACCTAAATCAACTCGGCACACCAGACTGTTGGGTCATTGGCATCAACGGCACATGTCCGTACTTGCAATCCGTCGATACCAGCCGAACACGTATTGTTGTCATTCCTACAGTCGCGGCCGTCATCATCTTCGTATTAGCAGCATTTACATTCTTCGTCAAGTGTGCATCAAACAGAAGAGAAGACAAAAGGGGTAGGGGCAGGAAGATGGTGGGAGGATGGGAGTATGAAGGTATTCCTAGTTGATTGGATTAAATGAGTCACTTCATTCTACGAAAACGGAGTCCTAAGCTGAAACCAGTGCAATCAATACCAGCTGGGCTACGATCGATCCCGATGGGGGAGACGAGATGCATCTTCATAGTCGTCATCGGCCTCGACACTTGCAGATGGAGTCTCAGTATCGGACTCAGTACCCTGTAAGAGCCGCTCTACCGTGGTATCGAACGTTCGCGCTACACAGTCTTTGGCTTGCTCGGAGATAACGATACCTTCCTCTTCAAAGATCGGCGCAGCCCAAGCCTTCGCATTCCACGGCTCATTCAACCTCGACTGGTCAGATCGAGGACAGGTGAACTTCTCCAGTAGCTCACAGTCCCAGCAGGCCATACCGTCAATTCTCTTCGATCGTGCAGTGCACTCGTGGTCGCGCTGTACTCCTACTTTGGCCCATGCCTCAGCGAGGGTCGACCGAGCGAGACCATACCTGGCTTCTCCGCCTCGGTGCACGACAACCTCGGCCAGCAACTCTTGAACGCGTAAACGACATACTTCATTATCGAGAGCGCTAGCGAAGTAAGCGCACTCGAAGAAGCCAAGGAATCGCGCCTTGGCGAACGTCTCTTCGAGAGTCAGGTTCAACGCTGTAGCTGCGATCTCAGACGTGTAAGACGGTCCTGATGTGTCCTTGGATTCCTCTTGATGCGGTCCTCGAACCACACCCGAAACATCCAGACAATCCTTGTGCTTCGAGTAAGACATGGCTCCACCGCGTTCGAATCCTGGCCTGTTTCGCGGCAGCTTTTGTCGATATCTCAAAGACCGCTTCTCTGTCGAAGGTGTCTCTAAGCTGACTCCGGCCGAGTTGCGCCCGGCCAGTCGCCTTCGCTTCCTGTACTCGTCACCACGCTGCTTAATTACCTTTGTAACCTCCCAGTACCGATTCTGCCACCGCAACGCGCGCTGCTTCTCCTCTTCCATGTGGACTAGGAGAGCAATGAAGTCAGGGTATGGTACTTGCCACGGCCACACCGCCTTTGGGTAATGTAGGCTCATGATTGCGAAAGCTTTACGCTCTTTACCTTCTACAGCCTCATTCCAGTCCCTCCGAGCGTCGGCCAATGTACTCTCCTGGATGCGGAACTTGTCAGCGATGTTTTCGAGCCGTTTTGCCAATACTCGACACTCTTCCCACCAGGCGTTGTACTTCCCGATGAAAGCCATTTCAGCATCTTTCTGTGCTTCCCTCTCATCGACGCGTCGGTCGTGCTCGTCCATCCAAGCGTTATGCTTGATCACACAGCGATCCTCCCAGATCTCAGCAATGCGTGCCAGACGCATCTGCTGGGCTATGTGTGACATGCCCATGGTGTTGGTTTGGGTAATGTGCTCGTCACGGCAGACCATGGTGGAAGTTAGTGAGTGTTGTAATGTTTAAGTACTATACTGGTGGATGAGTATCACTGCAGAGAGGTAGAGATACTAGTTCGGTACTAAAGGGGCTTTTGAATACATCGGAACATTGATCGCTGTGCTCAACAGTGTATCTTGAATCATCGACCTTTCCCTGTTGTGACACGTTGAGGGATACAGTGAAAGGACTTTGATGAGCACATCACTAGGAGGCTGGACATAGTCGCCTTCAGCTGATGTATTTGCACTATGGCGAAGTACAGTGAAACGAAATATGAGAAATCGTAAAGACATCAGTCTGAGGATTATCTCGCTGCTATGTCTCTTGCGTGAAGCTGCAGAACGAATCTCCTTCGATAAGAGAAATGTTCATCTTGCAGATTTACACAGCCACACCTGGGCGTCACAACCTTTCAACACAAAAATGACTACAAGTCACACATCCAGGATAATGACCTTCAAGCCCGACAGTCAGTCATCCGATTTCCATGAGCAGAGTGAGAGCCAGATAATATCATCACTACCATCGTCACACCCAAATGAACGTAGCAAGTCTCACCGCTGAATGTTGTAAGGCTCTTCACAACCATATACTTCCAACAGCCATTGGTGGTGCAGAATCTGAACGTATACCGTGGTGCCAGGGGACAAGTCACAGTCGGCCCGCTTTAAACGGGCCGAACACACCGCTTTCTCGCAGTTCCTGTCTCATCAAAACGCAAACACCTACGCCATTCCACGCTCGAGGTGGAACGACAGCCTCCGAAACAGCGAACAATGCTACACATGGACGCAAACAACGCATGGTCCATGTGTAAGTTTAGGTCCCGTTGCACAAGAGCTCCTCACACGAGCGACTCTGCAGGTTCATGACTCAGCCGTCTCCACCTCCCCACAGTGTCGATCAGACCTGCACCGATCACGGCCTAGGCTGGCTGCTTGCAGGATGCTCTTCATCAATTAAACCTTCGACACCAATGAACGCCGCCGACACGTGTGATTTCCGCGATAGCCTAGTCGCTATCAGGATAATCGGCGTGGACCCGGTCGCCATGTGACTTGCATATTGGTGCTTCAGGAAGCAGGGCCGATGCGAAAGCTTGACGGTGGAGAGCAGAGACGGTATTTGTGTGATCGCTGTGATCCTCTAAAGAAACTTCCGAGATACCTTGCACGGCAACACCATCAACGGATACGTGTTTAACATAAAGGGTGATCGTCGCGGCCAGCACCGTTCAACAACCTACCCCAACACGCATAATCACGCACAATGTCGGGTGTTCTCTGCACATGGGCCGCCAACATCCCGCCTTCGTCAGAACAATGGTACGAAGACGAGTATATCCCGTTGATGACGTCTAGAATCGCACAACAGACGCTACACTGCGAAGTGGTCGATACAGGACTCGATGAAGACGTCGACGGAGTCGGCACCCAGGAAGCACCGTGGAAATGGCTCACGGTGTACGAGATTGAAAACGCAGACAAGGCAACACAGCAGACGTACGATGAGAACAACCACCCCTCTATGACTGGCGGCTTAGAAGCCGCACGCTTCGACGTCAGGACGTACGAAGAGTTAAAGAGATGGCAAACAAACGACTGGGAAGGCCGTACGCCATCATCAATGAATACCCCACCCAGGGGTCCCCGCTAACAACCCCACAGACCACAGCGACGTCGTCAGCGTAGCAGTAATGGAATGGCAAATATCCAGCGACCAAGAAAAAGAAGTCCTAGACTTCTACATCTCGGAAGCCGCACCAACCATTGCCTCCTCCCCCGACGTGCTGCGCTTCCGGCTCTTCAAGATCAAAAACGCAACAGTGTTGAAGTCGGGTTCGTACGAGACGCTGCCGCAGAAAATCACGCACACGTATCTCACGCTCGCGGAGCTGGAGAGCGAGGAGTGGCCGTGGGACGTTGTTGTTGCGTTGGGAGAGAAGGCGAAGTGGAGGGAGTATTTCGAGGGTCAGAAAGTTGTGGTGAGTTCTGTTCAGATCTCGGAGACTTTTGCTCGCGTGACGTGCTGACGAGATGTAGAAGTGGCAGAGTAGTCATTATCTAGTGAAGAGGAGTTATCCGGATGGGGATGAAGAGTGATGTTGGGATGAGTAACGCATGTTGGAACTTGAGCAGGTTGACGAATTGACGATATCTGCTCTTTCTCTCGACCTCTCGCTCCCCTCTTACTATCCCTTCTGGTTTCTAACTACCCGAGGATGAATTCACTACAGCCTTCAAACCGCCCTCACTTCACCCCAGCTACCAACCATACACTCCCAAGAACCTCAATTACCTGGAAGCACCAACTTACTCCACTCAACACAACGACCGTGCCATCAGAAAGACGCCCCCTCCAAAACGAATCTAAACAAACAAAGCAAGACCACAACCACGAACAGCATAGCTAAGCTGACGGTCTCCACCCCTCAGCACCTTAGATTATGAATGCTACAACGGTGACCATTTTCCACATACGACCATAGGACGTTGAAAACAAGGCTTCCCGTTCGCTCAGCCCTATTTAAGCAACGTACCGGCGGATTAGTAGTTAGGTGGGTGACCACTAGCGAATACCCGCTGTTGTATGTCTTTTTGTAGAGAGGATTGCTTTTTGTTTCCTTCTATATATTCGTAAGTCGCGCATGGATGACAGCGCTCTCGGTGTTTCTGCTGAGTTAGTTTTTCGCTACAGGAGCATGGACCGATTTGATTCAGCAGCCTGGCCGAAGTTTTGGCGAGTGGAGGGTATACGAATAGTCAGCGCGAATGCCTTGCTCTCCTAGCGAAGCACGTGAACATCATCTCATACATGTCTACCCTCGGAATCCGATTACTATATTTTAAGCTGGCTCTACCTTGAATTTGTTTGCTTGAGTCTATATACAAAGAGCTTCGTAAATTTTGGTATGCAACCTGTCTTGGCTTCCCAGAAGCTGCACGGGCTGCACAGGCTGCACAGCCACCTGCACAACATCCGTCCCTTACGCAACAATTCAGGCAAACATGGTCGTATCAACATAGCCACAGTGTGATCCTCGCATGAACATCGCAACCGTCGTCCAGGTATCATCGGTTTTGAATATTGTACTGCTCGTTTACCATCTAGATTGCGATCTTCCCCCCCTTCCGTTAACTAAAACAAGACCGCATCAAGACAGGTGCGATATGTTTACGCAAGATGTGAAGCGAGCGAACATGTTGTTGGCTCAGCAAATACAACGTTTCATGTATCTGCAAAAAGTACATCAACTCTCGGTGGTGGATGCGGATGTCTCTCCAAGAGAGCCGACGTTCGAGGAGTTCATTTCAACAACACCTTTCCACTACGAGCCCCTTGATCTTCGCCAGCCATCTATACGGCTACTCCGGATACTGCCCGAGCTTTCGAAGGACGGCCTTATCCAGTGTGGTATCGTGCACGCTTCCAACACCACGTCGTACGTTTGCCTGTCATATGTGTGGGATTATGTGCCTACGTGGGACAAAACTGCGGACGCGCGATCAGAGCGAGTCGTTTTGATTAACGGTCGACGGCTGTTCGTGCGAAGAAATCTCTTCGACTTTCTTTGCATGGCACAGCATCTCATGGTAACAGGAAACCCAGAGGCAACCCCCTTTCACGGGTCGTCTTTCTTCTGGATAGATGCAATGTGTATAAATCAGTCTGATGCTTTGGAAAGAAACCATCAAGTGGCGCAGATGGGAGAAATATACTCCCGTGCGTCCTCCGTTCATGTCTGGCTTGGCAGGGCAATGCCAAAACTACTCCATGATGGAAACAGAAGCGACGAGGTTACTAGGCACGACGAGCGCAAAACACTTGTACAACAACTTATCGCAGCATGCAAACAAAGAGTGAGCCGATCCACGAGACGGGATTTATTCCCTGCTCTCCTTACGCCCTGAGGGCTCTCGCGAAATAGCGGTCAACTACGACGTCCCTGTCACTCGCTTGGCTTATCAAGCTCTACGCGGTTCAGAATGTATATGCCTTTGTTCGGCTGCCATGGTGGCTGAAGCGCTTGGCATTACCAGAAACACATGACACAGCGAGCTGCCACGCCAACTCGCCGGGCCCTGGATAGAGGTAGACATGAGTGGATATTTCATGGAGCCCGCCGACCGTGTTCTACCCGAATCGGTCTTTGTCGACAACCTATGTGGATGTTTTGAGCGCAGAGAGCTGGAATTCACCGTGTTGACTGACGCTTCGCCCCACTATGACTCGAGCGTCACTGTTAGACATTTGGGTAAGAGATGGTACACAGTGCGCATGGCTTTGCGGGTGGTGTTGGAATGGACGAGGACGTCTCCAGGATTGTGTCAGCGGGCACTTGGTACTGCTCGACAGAAACCAGTTGCGCGGGTAGGTTGGACATGATATACTTTGCGCAAGGATAGGATTGCAGCTCTGCTAGTATCACATGACTACTGGAGGAATCTATAGTGATGAATGTAGATGGCAGTGTCTCACAACATACCATCAGATGACACGCTAAAACCCCCCCTCTTATCAGACCACAGCCCAACTTAACAGTCTATCCAACAGACTAAACCCTCCCTTATCTCCACCTCCTTCCTACCACTCTTCCTTCCTACCAACCCAACACAATGTACTAACCTACCATACAACAGCGTTTTATAAAGAGCAATAGTATCTATCTTGGGTAGGAGGAACTTCTAGCGTTGGATGATTCCTCCTCTGATATGTAGAGATGACTCTTTATTCGTAACTGTTAGGGCATGGCTCCGGCCACTGGGCTAAGCAAGTAAAAAGGATTGTGCTTTACTCTGATAAGTGAGGCCTTGGCCGGAACAGTATGAATATCTGTTAGAGCTAGGGCCTACGGCCTCAGGGCCTGATAATAGCAAGCTTTGTGCGGTTAAGCACGGTAGCTTAGATATTAGATAGAAAATGTAGAAGAGAATTTTTAACATATTAAAGACTTCTTAGATTTTCAAATTAATATTACTATATTTCCAGCATGCTCACTCGCCCGCCAACCTATCCAATCCCTCCCCCTCGACCCTCAACCCAACCCACTGGTCCTTTCTCTGTGCGCCGACCTTGTCACTCGTGTAGAAGTTGAGCGAAGGCTCGTTCCAATGGAGACAAGACCACTCGAGTCGCTTGCCACCAACCTTGCGTGTCTCCTTTGCCAATTCGCGCAGCAACAGCTTTCCGTAGCCTTTGTTTCTGTATGGTTCTTTGACGAAGAGGTCCTCGAGGTAGATGCCGGGGACGCTGGTCCAGGTGCTGTAGTTGTAGAAGTAAAGGGCCATGGCGACGGTGGTGCCGTCGGGGTCGGTGAGGAGGAGGGTTTTGGCGAAGCCCTGGGTGAAGGACGAGGTGGTGGGGTCGTAGTGGGAGAGGGTTTTTGTGAGCGAGTCGACGGTGGCTTTGACCATTTCGGGGGCTTTTTCGTAGTCGGCGAGCTCTTGGATGAGGTGGAGGATGGTGGGGACGTCTGGGGGTGTTAGTGGGGTGTATGTTGTGGGGTATAGGGTTGTGGTACCCTCGCGCGTGGCGTGGCGGATGGTGGGGGTGGAGGCCATTGTGTACTGCGTGCGAGTACGAGTAGGTGTGTAGATGATGCTCGTGTGCCGTAAGTTTGTGTGCCGTAAGTTTGTGTGCCGTAAGTTTGTCTGCCGCAAGTTTGTCTGTGCAGTCTGCGTGTGTTCAGGTCGACGGAATAATTGGTACCGAGGCTAGACGTCATGGCGCGAAGCTAGCCAGTTTGCGCGAACGTCAGCGCGCTTCCTCTTCCACTCGTCCAATTCGACGCGCAAGGGATGGGTTGGCGGGAGCAGCTCAGCGAAGAAAGGAAAGCGCATGTAGTCGCCTTCCTCGTTGCGGGGCTGGACTTTTGGCGGCAGCATCTTGTCCTTTTTGGGGGCTCTGGGGACTTTGCCTGCCTCGTTGACGCCTGCGAAGAGCGAATCGTTTACGGGGGCGGCGTAGCTCGCAGGTCGGGCCTTGGTGGTGGGCTCGCCCCAGATGGCTTTCCACTCTTTGCGCGTGGGGTCATAGTCGAGCTTGCAGGACAGGACGAGGAGCCTGGCGTACAAGCGCTGCATGAACCTCGCGGTGATGGCGTGGGGTCGATTGACACCTACCGGTTTGTCTGCGCTGCTGCGCTTGTCCATGGCAAGATTGCGGTGCAGCATGTGCTCGAAGCGGTCATGGTCTGAGCGGGGCTGGGGGCTGGTCTCAGAGATCGGGGTGCGTCGCTTGGCGAAGCTGATGGGCTGCTTCGCGGTGCTCATGGCGTGGATGGCATCCCACTCGTCGACTGGCAGGGCTGGAAGGAGACGGGTCATGGTCTCGGCATACCAGCGGCGCACCATGTTGACGCTGCGCTTGCGGGGCATGGGGCGCATCCAGACGTTGACGGAGGGCGTCTTGAGGTAGGGGCGTTTGAGGGAGCGGTGCAGAGACAGGTTGTTCTGGACTTGGGAGGCAAGGACGGCGCGCAGACGTGGATAGCGCTTGGAGATCCAGCTGATGTGGAAGATGTGGGCCGTGGATGACTTGGGCTGTTCAAAGTACTGCAGACAGCGGGCGTTGCTGTTGTAGAGCTGCTGCATGGGGGCCGAGGTGTCAGGCCAGGCAGGGTCTGGCTTGAGCAGGTCGTCGAGCAGGGTGTATTTGCGGCGGCCCAGACGGCCGTAGGTGAACCAGAGGACCTTTTTGAGACATGGCTCCTCGCCCTGGTTGGCGCGGCGCAGGAAGTTGAGACCCTTTTGGGCGGTGCGGTGCTGCTGGGCGGCGCGGTCGTTGATGATGGCTATGTGGCGGCGCTTGAAGGAGCGGTGGCGGTACTTGTCGACGGCGCGGACGTCGAACGAGGCGGTGGCCTGGTGGGTGGGCTGGTAGGCCTTGAAGCGGGCGACGACATAGCGGCGGAAGTAGTCGCGGGCGGCGGCGTCGGGGAGGTACGAGGCTTCTCGCAGCAGGGCGCGCAGGAGGTGCAGCGACTTTGACTGCGCGGCTGTCTGCGAGGCCGTGTGGGGGACGAGGGGCGGCATTGCGCGCAGCGTAGTTGATACGCGAGATGGGATGAAGTTGCTGGCGGGCGGCGTGTGATTGGCTGTCCCCACGACGCGTGCTGGCGTTGGCGTAGCTACTGATGCCGTTGGACGCGAAGCACTCCACACGGGACGGCCTGGCAATTCACCCTCCCTCCCCGCATCCTCGACGCCGACGCCGACGCCGACGCCGACGCTGCCCCCGACCAGCACGCGCATGAAGTGACGGGCTGCCTCGACGGCGCGACTACCGACGACACCTCTACAACACCTCTACGCCCGCTCTATACGACACCACACCACACCAGCCTCACCGCCCGGCCACCCATGCGCACCGCATAGCACCGCGCCGCACCGCACCGCACCCGTCGACGCCATGCAGCAGGTCGCTCGCTCCTTCCCCGCCGCCGGCTCGCCCGTCTACCAGCAGTCACCCACCCAGGCCCACTCGCAATCGCACAGCCAACCACCACCACCACACGCCCAGCACCAACCACACGCGCAACCACCACCACAACAACCACCACCACCACACGCCGGACTCATGGCGGCCCCCGGCTTCAGCCGCTCCTTCTCCGACGCCAGCGCCGGCGGCTACCCCCAACACGCCCTCGACAAGCCGCAGATCTACACGGCCGTCTACTCGGGCGTCTCCGTCTACGAAATGGAGGTCAACCGCGTCGCCGTCATGCGCCGCCGCTCCGACGGCTGGCTCAATGCCACCCAGATCCTCAAGGTCGCCGGCGTCGACAAGGGCAAGCGCACAAAGGTCCTCGAGAAGGAGATCCTCACCGGCGAGCACGAAAAGGTCCAGGGCGGCTACGGCAAGTACCAGGGCACCTGGATCAACTACCGCCGCGGCCGCGAGTTCTGCCGCCAGTACGGCGTCGAGGACCTGCTGCGCCCCCTGCTCGACTACGACATTGCCCACGACGGCGCCCAGGGCCACGGCCTCGACACCCCGACCAAGGAGCAGGCCATGGCCGCCAACCGCAAGCGCTTCTACACCCAGAGCATCGACGGCCGCCCCCCGAGCCAGAGCGTCGCCGGCACCTTCTTCTCCAACATCTCCTCCACCGCCACCAGCGCCCTCGCCGCCATGAACAAGGTCGCCCGTCTCCACTCGCCCGCACCCCCGCGGCCCGCCAGCAGCGCCCACACCCGCCGCTCCACCACCGCCCGCTCCGCTCACCAACCC